>JAURVB010014499.1:0-197847 GCA_033002965.1 Piper betle | reverse complement strand
CTAGTCAGACAGATGGACGATGAACAGAGTGCTAAACTGGGCTTAGAGGTCCAGATCACCTTCATTGGCATTCATGCGGACACCCCAGCATTAGAGATGCGGGTGTACAGTGTTATGTAGCCCCATGGTGTGCGTTTATGTAGTAGGTAGCCAACACATTACTATTTCATAACCCTGATTATAAATCTACCATAGTGGTAGTAGCTAAGTGAGTCGAGATGGAGTACTATAAATTGGTATTGGATGATGGCACTTGTCTATTGTTTACTGATTAGGTTAGAGCTTTAGGGGTCGTCCTTTGGGTTGCATGTGTTATAGTTTCTATGGATGATGGCTAAATCCTTCACAATTAACAACAATGGTACTCCAGAATGGACATTAACTTGACCTTCCCACATTTTCATATTGTACCTTATTTTAGTATGCATATGACTCATTATGCGACTATAGGTGAAGACATAGTGATTGTGTCTTTTAGGCAGCCTCCTAGGATGGGCACCTTCTAGGTTTGATTAGTACATCTCGCGGATTACACCTGTACCATACTCCAGTTTCTAGGGTCAGTTGTGATACCCATGTTGTAGGGTATCCTTTTGCATGATCATATACGTCGTGAGGTCAGCTTGATCTCTAGATCACCTATAACAACCTAGCCAAAAGTGTAATATAATAGACCTAAATTATCTCTTCAAAAGTTGTTAACCAAATTGTAGATCTATAGACCATTCTTATTATAAAGTTGTTAACCAAGTTGAAGATCCATTGACTATTCCTACTATAATTAGGAATTTACCCAGTACATATTAGATGTGGGACTAAGTCGATGGATCTCACAATCTACCCACTTTAGAAAATTTTATCCTTGAAACTCCTATACTTGGCTCGTAGCTAGCCCTAGCCCAGGTGACATCTTGGCTCGTGACCAACATCCTAGCATACGTTCCCAGTCCAACCCACTTTTTAATACGGAACTAGGTTGCTTACCATCTATAAGAACCCGACCCAAAGTGCAAATTAATGGACATATGTCATCTCTTCAAAAGTAGTTAACCAAGTTTAAGATCTATAGTTTGTTCTCACTTATAAATAGGATCTTACCTAATTAGGTATTAGATGTGGGGCTAAGTTGAAGGATCTTACAATCCACTTCTTTTAGGAAATGTCATCCTCAAAATTCCTATACTTGCCCCATCACTTGCCCCAACCCATGTCCTTTTCTGGCCCGTGATCGAAAGCCAAACCAATGTTCATAGTCCAACCCACCATCTAACATGAAATCAGGATGCTCTGATACCATCTGTAACAACCCAGCCTAAAGTGTAAACTAATGGACCTAAGTCATCTCTTCAAAAGTGGTTAACTAAGTTGATCTATAGTCCATTTTACTTATAAATAGGAACTTACCCTGGTAGGTATTAGATGGGACTAAGTTGGGGGATCTCACACTGCCTCATAGATTGAGGTATACGTGGTGGCTTCTTTTAGATTACCTTTTCCCTATGAGCATACCTTGGACTACATCCATCTTTCCATGGAGAAGGCGTGTATAAATACATACTCTAGTTATGTATGTAGATATATACGTGATATATGTCTTTGACAATGCGAGACTCGCCTTCGGCAAGTAACGGTGTGCTCCGTGAAGGTACATTATGACAACTCCCTGCTCCTTGTATATGTAGCCGTTTGTATGGTATGCTCATCGTTTGTAGCCATAGTGTGTGTACCCCCTTAGGTGAATTTTGGGGATGGAATTTTCCTAGGTGGGGGGGGTGGGTTGTAAAACCCAGCCTTTGTGCCTAATAGCTTTAGTGTCGGTTCAGCTAAAAACTCCCCGAGTTGACTCTACTCCTTAGTTTGCCAAGTCAAACTCCATGGATGGCTTTATAGTGACTGATTTTATAATTGACTCCTTGAATCAAGTCATAAAAATTAGCAGAACATATTATCTTTCTTATAGATTAGTTAAATCAATATATTTAAGCAATATAAATCATATAATTGTCAATATCAAGTGTCAAAAGAACAATGTATTGTAATTTCATACAACTATTTATTTACATAATTAAAATTTTAATATAAGTTACTTTGAGTCGGCTTGGAGTCGCTTCAAAGTATAATAATAATAATACATATATATATATATATATATATATATATATATATATATAGTGTTTGGGCGCGGGATCGTCTGCCCCCTCGAATCGGTTCTTGTGTGATTCAGGTTTAAAGGTTAGGTGGGACCGAGGCGCCCTTACCGCGCAAAGAGATAATGCGATAGAAATAGAAAATATTACAAACACATGAAATGACATGCAAGAAATTTTTACGTGGTTCCTTAGGGTTCAACTTGAATCCCTAAGTCAGTCCACGGTGAGATTAGTACTCCCAATCCACTATTTCTTCTTTGATTTTTACAAGTTACACAAAACAGTGAATTTTTGCCGCCTTTAAATCAATTCACTTGAGATCTTTGACTCCAATGCCATAGTTTGTCTTTTTTCACTCTTTAAATCTTTAAAATAAACCCACCACTGTGTCCGGAGCGTCCAAAAATGGTGGGATACCAAGTTTCGCTAAGATCTAAGGTCGGGAAGGCCTTCAAATTATTTTTGGAGTGTTAATGGACTGAACCGGGTTAATTCGGGTTGGTTCAGTACAAATAAAAACAGGACCGTACCAGGTGGCGTGCGTCGACTTCCCTTTTTCTGTGTGCGCCGGTCTACGGGTGGTGTACAGTACACCAGCCCCAATCCGGGTTGCGGTTTCGTAACTGGTCAAGGCGGCGGCTTTTCCGGCAGTTGAAGGTGGTAGAGACTGCCCAGAACTGTAGATCATAGACCTGTGGGTCTCTTGACGGTGGTCCAACAGTCAGTGGTGGCTCGGGTCGGTCGGTTAGAGGATGAAAAGTTAGACACTTCCTGCACTTTTGTGCTACGCTACTCCGATCAGTCACTTCTCAATTTTTTTCCGGCGACCTCAGTAATGAAATCCGGTGGATCTCCGTTTGGGTTTCTATGTCATTCCATCATCTTCACTTGATCACAATGGAAGGCTAGGAATGACCAGCGCTGGTAGGAAAAAATCCAAGAAATCCACTGTTCGCTACTCTGTTTTCTATTTTTCCGGCCAGCAATTTCCTCACTTCCCAATTTTTCCCGGCGGCTACAGCAATGATCTTTGCCGAAACTCAGTTTGGGTTTCTGGACCACTCCTATGTATTCACATTTCACCTCACGGCGACACTGGGAACGACCGGTGTTGGTCGGAACAAAATCGCGAAATCAGACCTTCGCTACTCTATTTTCTGCTTTTCCGGCCAGCAACTTCCTCGCTTCCCGATTTTTCCCGGTGGCTACAGTGACGATCTTTGCCGAAACTCAGTTTGGGTTTCTAGACCACTCCTCCGTCTTCACGTTTTATCTCACGACGGGGTTGGGAACGACCGGAACTGGTCAGAACAAATTAGCGAAATCAGACCTTCACTACTCTGTTTTCTGACTTTTCCAATTGGCAGCTTGCTGGCAAAATTCCGGCGACGGCAAGAGTCTCCGGCGGAAATTCTGGGGGTGCTGTGTCGGGGGCACTCTGAGCTACAAGCAGATGGTCTTGTACTGATAGAATAAGGTTGAGGTTGTCCAAAAAAGTCACCGGAAAATTGGACGCCGAACCTGAAAGATGCTATCCTGTTCTTCGTTGTCGGCGGGAATGGTATAGGGCTCCGGTGGGCTCTGATATTTTGCGGTTCAGAACTTCCTAGCAAGGGCAAACATCAACTGGCAAGGCTTCAATGTACTCCAGCAGCAACACTTCATTATCTTTTCACGGTGGTAGTCGAGGAAGCCAGACTTTAAGGCGGCAAGGATCTGGATTCCAGGGACACTGCTTCAAAGCTCCACCTTTCTTCTTCGTCACAATAACCCAATGACAAAACTTTGGCGAGCAGCAGAACCTTTCTTCGGCTCCCTCACGGACGGCAACGAGGCTTTGCAGCAACAACAACAAAAAGGCTTCACGGTAATGTTGGCAGGGCGCAACAATCAGGATTCATGGGTGGAGACGTGATAGGCATGCATGACGGGGAAAGGCAATCTTCTCCATTCCTTGCTTCTTTTTGCAAAATAGAAAAAACCAACCTTTAGGTATATTGGCTGCAGCGTGGTGACAGGGCAACTCTTGATGATCTCTTCTATGATGAGCTCTTCAAGCCATATATTGGTTGGTGAGACAGGGTCGCAGGAGATGATCTCCGGCAAGGGGCTTTTCCCGGTTCTTTCTTCTTTTTCTCTTTTTTCTCTTTGAAAGCTTTTTCTTTATCGTAAGAGCCCCCCTGCTTCAGCAATAACACCCGGCTTTTATAGAATTGGGATAATTCCTGAGCGAGAGATTTCCTCCAATGGCTGTAGAACAATGTCTACCTTTTCCTCTGGCAATTCTTTCTCCAGCAGTTTTGAAATCGTATGACTAATTCTCTTGTAACATGCAGGAAATCATCCACATAAGTGGCTTGAGTATTGTCACATAATTGAATAAATATTATCCACATAACCGGATAAATATAAATATTTTTCAGATAAATATGTACAAATATATATATATATATATATAGACACACATACGTAGTCCGGGCTCATGACAAATTTTACAACGTGGTTGTATGATTAGTTTAATCTCTTTAATTGAAAGAGACTAACTTAATTATTACAGTTAAATTTTTAAACACCCCCAATTAAATAGATTTAAACTAATCAAATAAATATTACAGTGAGTTTACTCTATCAAGTGTTACAGCAAATCCCTAGCGAATTTTTATATATTTGTAGTTATACTACTTGAGTTAAAGTTTATTAGTTAATAATTAGATTTTTATATATTTTTATTTATTATTTATTTATTTTATTATTATTACTTATTATTAAAAAACTTAGAATATAATCCTATCTGAATTGAAAATATTTTAATTTAATTATTTAAAAAAATTATTAAAATTAACATTAATTTTACTATTTATATACGACTCTATTTTTTTGTTAAGATTAAATAAATATTTATTATTATTATTATTTAAAAATAATATAGTAATATTTTTAGAAATTAATTTTGTATATTCTTAATATATTTTATTAATAAGTTTTAAAGATGCCCATTGCTAGATAAAACGGTTGATATGGGCTAATTAAAGTCAATATTCTAAACGTAATGTAAATAAAAGGTTTTGGTCCTATCGAATTTTCTTCTTCTAGCCATAAGTCAAAGATTTGAAACTCAAAAAGACCATTTCATATTCATTTTTTCTTTTTATAAAAATTCTATGAATCTGCCGATTTTAGTCGATTTGTAGGGTGGTGGGAGACGGGGCGGAGGGAGGACAAGGTGGCGAGGGTGAGCGGTGAAGACCGGGCGGGATGAGTGGGGCAGGGCAGACTTGGCGGGGGGCTGATGGGGAGGGGGAGTGTGGGTGGGGCGGTGACGACTGGGCGAGGGGCCAGCAAGGGAGGGAGGGGGGTTGGTGGGAGGGCAAACTTGGCGGGGGTAGTGGCGATCGGCGGCGGCCCAGCAGCCAAAGGCAGCATCGGTGGCACTAAAAGAGGGGTGGCGCATCAGTGGGGAGAGTTGGGAGGGAGAATAGGGGGTAAGATATGGTCAGTGGCATTTTTGTAATTAAAAGTTGACTTGACTCATGACCCGTGTCAAAAATAATACTAACTCCAAATAATTAAAAAAATCTACAAAAATATAAAAAATATCATAAAATCATATAACTAATAATTCACTGATTTTGACCGATTCTTGTCCGATTTTTTATAAATCAGCTAAATTTAATGACTCTTTCCCGATCCGAATCAATGTAGGATTCCGATTTTTTCGTCTATGATTGTAAACCATTGATGAAAAGTACAAGACAAACTCTACTTGTATAGGGACTAAAAGATAGCTGATGTACGTCAGATGATCTGACTACAAGAGGGCCCTCGTTCACATATTATATTAGATGCGTTGAATTCACTAACTTGTATGGTATATCAATTTCATGATCTGGTACAGAAGAAAGACATGAACCTACTTTTCTGAATGTTGAAATGAAGAATGAACACATTGCCAATTGCTCATGACCATGTTCTTCTTCTCTTTCATATATTGCAGCTCTTACTTCATTCATAGTTCATAAAGCCAACAAGCCCTTGTGACAATGGAGATTGAAGGAACTGGTGAGTATGTTCAAGCCAGCAATGTTTTTTCCATCAGTTTCTTGCAATTGGGTTGCTGCTATTTTGTGCATTTTGATTGGTTTTGAGTGGGGATTGGTCTTATTGTGCTGTGTCTCTGTGTTTGCAGGAAGAGAGCTGGATATGAACTCACCAAGGACGAAACCCAGATTGGAAAACAGGTCAGTTGGAGGAGATGAAGGTTTCCTATGTCACCTTCCTGATGAGATCATATTGGAGATCTTTAGCTTCATATCCTCCTTCGAAGATAGTTGTTCCTGCTCTGCAGTGTCAAAGAAATGGTTAAATATGCAAGCTAACATGAATTCCACAAAGTTCGAGTCTACCTGTTCCACTCTTCCATTCAAGAGCAATAAGACCACAAGATGCTTGGAGGGTATGAAGGCCAATGATACTCGACTGGCTGCCATTGCTTTAGGGATTAGCCATGGAACGAGATTGGCTCATCTGTGCATCCGAGGTGGACTCTACTCTTAAGGTATAACTGATTTTGAACTTCAAGTTCTTGCCAATGCTTGCCAAAATCTGAAGTCTCAATCCCTATGGGATTGTTACAATGCTGGGGATACAGGTCTTGGCTCTATCTCAGAATATTGCTATTCCCTTGAGTAACTTCATTTGTTCAACTGCCCATTGATAGGTGACCAATGCACTAATCAAAGTTGCCAAAAACTGCACAAATCTGTGTGGTTTGAGCATTCATTCATGCCAATTGATTGGCAATAAATCGCTTCTAGCATTGTCGAAGCATTCGTCTAAGCTTCAATCAATTGCCATAGTTAACTGCCGTGAAATTGAGGATCACGGGGTTGTATCACTTCTTTCAAATTTGCCCAGGTTGAAGAAGGTGATGCTTGTCTCATTGAGAATAGGTGATTGTGTTCTGCAAGGAATATTTAAGTGTGTGGGGATCCATCAAAAACCTTGTCCTTGAGAGCATATTGAATTTCTAAGAGTTGCGTTTTTGTTCTTTCCAAAATATGCCGAACTTGTTAGCACTAAGCTTCAAAACATGCTCTGGATTGTCTGATGCAAGCTTCCAAGGAATGGGAACTGCTTTGACAGCATTGAAGCAGATAAACGTTGTGGGCTGTGACACATTAACGGACAAAGCACTCAAAGAGCTCACACAATCAGCCAGATCTCTGGAGAGCATCAAATTGAGGGGTGTGATAAAATTTCCTCAATTGGGTTTATGGAGATATTCAGGAACTGCAGCTAGATGTTGAAATTGTTGTCACTGGTGAAGTGCCACGGTTTGCAAAAAGAAGCAGATCTCATAGAAGGAATCTCATGTCAATCAGATTGGGTGGCTGTGAGAGAATTACAGACAAAAGTCTGCATGTGGTTGCTGGTCATTGCCAAAACTTGGTAGACCTTGATCTTTCCAGTTGTGATGTTACTGATGAAGGGGTGTTGAGCATGGTTCAACCAAAGCATCAAAGAGTAGAAGTGCCCTCCTTGGGCAGGGTGTTTGGGAATTACTGATAGAAGCTTGAACTTCATTGAGCTCATGTGTGGGAATCTTGTGGGGTTTAACCTAAAGTACTGCCCTTGGTTGAGTAAGGAGGTTATTTTGTCCGTTAAAAAAACTATTTGGTGGTGTGATATAATTTGCAAGAATTGAATCATTTTAATTTGTCAATGTTGCCAATCACATTTATAATTTTCTTGTATATTTCTATTCTTCAAGCATAATATCCACGGAGCTGAACCGAGCTTGAGTTTACTGAGCTCGAGGATAAGGTTCAGGGTTATAAACGAGCTCAAGCTCGAACCAAGCTAAGCCAAAGCCAAGCCCAAGCCAACTCAGCTCATTGTAGACTCAAATAGGCCATATTTTGATTTATAAAATTATATAAACCATTAAAAAATTTAAGTAGAAATAAAATATATATTTTTATCATTGTAGGAAAAAAGGACGAGAAAGGCCCACAGTGGACTTAGATGGAAGACATAGATATTAAAAGAAAATATGAACAATTTGCAAGTAAGCACTAATATGGTGTACTTTTATTTTTTGGAAGGAGGTGGATAATAAAGAAGAAGAATAATATGGTATTGAGTGGACTCAAGTTTTATTAAGGATAAAAAATAAAAGCGGGGTCAGTTCAGGTCTCATAAGCCTGGGTCTACCCATGATACGAAACCAGCTACCTGGGTCGGTTCGGGTCCAAAAACCTTGCTTTTCTTGCACATAACCCCAAAGCTCATTCCAAAATGTTGTTTAAATTTCTTTGCAAAATGTTGTTTAAAAATGTTCTCAATGTTATATGCTGGTATTAATTGTAGCTTTAGCTTTTTCATTGCTTTGGTGCATCATTAGTGGGTTTTTTAGATGATTTTGTGATATATTTGTGGACCAATGTATTTATTTTATCTTAGAGGGGAGTTGGAATCATGGTACTGTTTTTTTTTTAGTGTGAGACTAAGGTGCTTATTTATTGGAGTTTCGCTGATTCATTTGTGTATCCATTGCATTTGTAAAGTTGTTTTTGTTTATGAGCCTCTACAGATCTTGTCTTGGCAATGTTCTGTGGTTGATTTCGATTGTTCGTGGGAAAATGTATAGCTCGTAATGAGGTCGGGGTTTGATGTTTTTACATGTTAGGGATGAAAATCGCAATTAGAAGTTATTTAAATTTGGATGCCTTTGGTTGGATTTGGTCTTGGTTGGGTATAACTAAAAACCAATTTTATCCATTTGTTTTTAACTTGCTGGTCATGGCTGTGATAATTTAAATAAATCCCGACTAATATATCAGATTTTAAGTAGGTAGATATTAGATATAGGACTCTCGTTCTACCCACTTTAATAAATTTTGTCCTTCAAAGTATTTCTCTTTGCCCATGGGCTTAGCATATGTAAACCAACTCACCATCCCATATAGAATTGGGTAGGATCTATTACAATATGCGACAACTTGACCCAAGTACAAATTAACGAGCCTAAATTATCTCTTCAAAATAGTTAACTGAAAGTTGAAGGATTGTATTGTCCATCCACGCTAATATAACAAATTATATCATACCATAAATTATACATGAATGTTATATGGGATGTTTTATGCATCACATATGATTTCTATTAAAATATCTTCTCCATTTTTTAAAAGAAATCATGTTTTAGCTAACTTTATTTTTATTTTAAAAAAGATAAATTACATTAAAAGGGAAATAGCTTCCGGTCAAAGGCCAATGTCACACCCCAATTTGGCCCGAAGGGACAGACCAAATCGTGATATTATAATTTGGAAGCTACTCATTATGCTATCGTGTACAGACTTTACGAAAGCATATCTCAACCCTTCGTGGAGGCTTAAGACAGACACCAGGTTTGTTTTTCATGGAATGTGTGAAGAGTTCGTGCTACAAAGGCGGATCTTAGACTTAAAGGATTCCTATATGAACACCCTTAGTTGTAACAGAGGTAGAACCACCCCTACGACTATGAATGGTGACTTTAAACATGTGATGATCACTCCCAACTGTAGAAGAAGCACACCCTCGCTACAGTTTTGAGGTTGCATGTTGTTGCGTGCATCATATTCTTACTACTTAGTTCAAGTGATTTGCTTAGGTCTTCTTATTAGTTACATGAAGATGATGCAGGTATTTAAATAATGGTCATGGTTACCTGTTCCATATACCCTACATGAGCAATAATTAAAGCGTCAGAGAATTACACAACATCATCGAGCATCAAGGCATCAAACTCTAATACCCAGACTTCACGTGGATCTTCGAGTAGTGTGAACCCTAAGCTCCTCCACCCACGTTACTCTAACACACAAACAGCTGTAGCCAAATATGTTTTATGTACCTGACTTAGCTCCTCGTCATGTTCCAGGACTCTGGGGCTTATATACCTTGGAAACGATGGTTAGCCTTGCCCCAAAGTATTATAACTCCACAGTAAAATATAATAATATAAAGTTAAAACATGGTAGTACAACCATCATAGCATATATCTTAATTGTACAAGGTTCACATAGTTTGGGCATATGCCTGTCATATAGTCATATACAAAGTACATGGTTTAAAGCAAACAACATAACACAGGGCCCCTGCCACCACCACGATTGAGCCGTCTGATCCATGCACCTAAACTAGCCAATGCTAGGGAACCTCACTTACATATAATAGAAAACCACGTCAGTAATTAAATAAATTTGATTACAGGTCCAAATAACAACCGGTAAAATAACAAGCTGGCAAATGGGTATTCCATTACCTACAAAAACTTATAAAACTTCAAGATTGCCTCGCACTTGGGTGATAGGCAAATATACTTAACCAAGTGCTGGCTTGCATGCACGGCTCATAATCATATTCATACATACAACGCTTACACCCTCACATCTTCCATATCACCCGCCACGATACTCGAGTGGCAAAAGAAACAGTTAAGTTAGTGCCACAAATTCCGGAAATGTGTTGCATTATACAGTACCCTCATACACCGCACTAACTCAGGGTTTGAAGCAGTACTAGTACGATTCATACATATCTCCATACCGCTCACTCTCTTATTCGTGAAATCTGTAAAAATGCACGTACTCATATAATAGGCTTGGAAAGAGGCTTATATCATATATTTCTAGAGCTTTAGTTCAAAAACTAACAAGGGGTCTCATACTTGTAGATTTATTAAACATGTGTAGAAAACACGGCTAAATGGCCTAGCATCGGAAGGATCTGATAAAAGGCCACCGATGTCATCCTAAGTCTAAAACATGGTTAAACTCAACATGCATGGAGTCAAGCAGAGATCAAGTAAAGGAGAGGCTTGTGTCATATATTTCTGGAGTTTCAGTTCAAAAACCAACAAGGGATCGCATCCTTGTATATTTATTAAACATGCGTAGAAAACATAGCTAAATGGCCCGACATCGGAGGGATGTAATAAAATGCCGCCGATGCCGTCCCACATATAAAACACGATTAAACTTGACATGTAAGCAGTCAAGCAGAGAGGAGAGTCCTACGGACCTGTGGTCCAAGCTCCAAATGTATCTGCACATCTATGGCGAGCTCGGACTCCGAGACCTACATTGGAAGTCATTACTAAATAAAATACTAACATCTGATGCATGCTTGTGGTGTGTGCTCGTATCATCAATACAACCTAATAAAGAAAATAGTGCTAACAAACCTATAACTAAACATGTGGCATTAAAATCGAGACATAATAATAATAATAAATAAATAATAAATAAATAAATAATAAAATACACTCATAGATAATTAGAAAAGTAATAATTACATGAACATAAATAATAATCTAATCATAAAATAATAATATAATTATACTATATTAATACACATGCAAACACGAGTAAATTTCATAAATACTCGTGTTAGTAAATCCATAAATAATTAAATAATAATTTAATAAATAAATAAATAGTTAATATTTATTAATCATGAATAATAATAATATCATCATTATCCAATATAGAATACGTAATTAATACAAATAAATAATGACATACACACGAACAAACAAATAGATAAATAAATAAATACACATATATGTATATATATACACACACATACACAATTTAGTAAACATAAATACGACTAATATTCATAAGTAAGTGTATCATTAATAATAATATGTAATCATATAAACATGCATTATAATCAATAAATACATGAATCATATGAAATGAATAATAATAAATAAATAAATAAAATAATAAATAAAGAAAAATAATCATAACACCCAAACATGCTGAATCATGTGAATATGCATCTAAACTAATATAGAGGTTTTCGAATTACTAAAAATGGTGCAAGAACGGACAAAAACGGCCCGAAAATGTGCTGAACCAGACCGAACCGAGTTGAACCAGACCAAATTGGACTGAGTTAACATGGTCTGGGTTGGGTTGCCTAGGTTGATGGATACAGACATGGACATGGGCTGGTGGACTCGGGCATGACCAGGCAAATACGAACGTGGCAAGGGATGCGAACTCAAGTAGGTGAACGTGAACCGGGTAACGAGCAGGACAGGGCGGCGGTGCCCGTCAAGGAAAACACCGACGGGGTGGTCAGGATCGGCAGGGGGCATCAAGGAGGAGCTGCTGGTGGTGACGATCAGCGGATTCCGGCCACTGGTTAGCCGAAAAATGGCAAGAAACAGGGCGGATCACAGCTGGGTGTGGCGACATCATCGGTGGCGATCACGGACGCGGCGGTCATCGTGGGTTGTCTCAAAATGGAGATCTTAGCAAATAGATGCTGTGTGGGTGGTCGGACTGGCCAGAGGTGCCTTGTTGGCGCCGAAAAATGGCCTGAAGGGTAGCGGTGGTGGCAAAAACCAACACTAAAAATGTTGTGTCCAGCGGCGGCAATGGCGAAGCTAGTGGCGATCGTGGGTACGGACTGATAGCCGGTGGTGAGGTATTGTGGGTACCGATCCGGTGGCCAGGGTGAGGCGGAAACTCTCCAGCGGTGAGCCAAAGTGGTGGTGGCGCTAAAGGGTGTAACTCTGAAACTGTGAAAAATCTCTAGGTATATAAGATGGTGAAGCCAGGACTAACGTGGATTGCTCAAATCTTGCCACGTGGCAGGATCGAAACGTCCGACGTGTTGTGATCAAGTGGGACCCACCTACTGGTATGTGTAATATACATATGGACAGAAAGCTTGGATTGAGACCGTCCAAAGTTGAAACTGACTCGAGTCCTAAAAGTGACTCTATATGTGGGAATCGAGGCAAGAAGGTTATGTGGGCTTCGAACCTTGAACTCAATTAAGCTAGGCCCATAGGGGCACAATCAAGTGATATGAAATTCTTATGCTGCATGCAAATGAAATACCAGAAAATCTCAAACGGATACTAAATGCTGCAACAGCTTAGATGTAAGGCCCAAAATCCTAGCTAACTCATAAAAATCATATGTATACCTCGTGTATACACCAATAACTCATGCTCTACTATATTATATTTAAAACTATTATATGCATATTTGGCATACTCAGCTTTCATAACAAGCACATATGACCATCTAGGCCTCATACTCTTATTCTTAAAATTGTTCGGCTTAAGCTCCCTCGAATTGGCTTGAGACTGCCTGAACTAGAAAAAACTAAAATCGGGTAAAACCCTAAACTAAAATTGGGGTTTTACAACAATCATTTTTATTTAATGATGGATTGACATGATTTCTTTTGTTTTAAACCAAAACTAACTTGGATGACAATTCCTCCCACCTCTTTTGTAATTGACCTTGTTTGTTTTCCACAAGATGGTAATTAATTAGTATCAGTAAATATTTTCCCTTTTGGGTGAAAACTATCATTTAAATCTCTTTTATTTTTCTCCATTAAAAAACACATTTCTTCATATAATAACAAATATGTTCACATTCTGTCTCTCTTTTTGGCATAAATCAAAATCACTTTATTTTTATTTTTTATTTTTGCATTTGACTAAATAAATAATATATTATATGAGAAGGTACAACTTCTAAGGTTTGTATGCCTTATGTTCAATAGATTTAAAAGTTAATTTAGTGAAGGATTTCGAAAATATCATTAGTCACTAATTTATGATTTCTATCGATTGTTTGTCCCATGATTCATTTAGACGAGGCTTTGTCTTTGTTTGATTTTATATACCAAAAGTCCTTATAGCCTATTGGTTAATTTCAATAAAAAAAAACTGCTTTATATATCGCCAAAAAATCAATAGCTTTTATTAGAAAAAAGAAAACACTTTTTATATTACTAACTAATGGGAAAACTAGGCATAAATTACGGGAAAAAATATATTGAGAAATGTCTATGATGTTGGTTTTGTGGCCGGGGCGCTAGCATGCGATGAGTCGCTCCCATTCATGTCAGTTCGCCACCGAAGCCCAATAGGTCGAGGAAAACTAAGAGAATTAAATTTTCATACAAAGGATTCTTTATTAAACACCAAAATATTTTGAAAGGACATAAAATAAATACTTCTTTGTATAATAACAACAAAAAGAAGAAGAATATGTACATGAGAAAAACCATGAAGTGAAAAGTTTAAAAGATCATGAAAGTTGTTATATGTGTAAAGATATATCACTTTACGAGAAAATTTCCGATTTTATGAGAATAAAAACAAAGAAATTTATGGAGACAAAGTTAATACAACTCTACCAAAAACTAATAATGAGTTAATTTGGTACATGAATTCACAAAATGGTGGATAAATTAAGGCTTAATTGTGGCTTACAAAAATAAGTTTACGTTGTATAACTTTTCAAGTTTTCTTTGGAGAAGAAAATGGAGACAAAGTTTTCCGCTATTTATTATTTTAGTGCACAAGTTATAGAGTAAGTAAAATGTTTAATCGATTTATGTCATTGAACATTAATACTCTAAATCTTTATATTTTGTGCCAACTATTTCAGTGGGTAGGTTGTTGATGATCTTTAAGTTAAAAGTGGTTTTATGTGTGTATGAGAAGAATGTAGTTGTTATTTAACATTTAAAATTTTGAGGCAAAATTTTAAGAATGATTACTTATTCTTAATGATTTAATTTTGGTTGTGGGAAGATAAAATTGTAATACCCCGTTTTTCGGCCCAAGAGTGGATTGAACTGCAATGTTATAATTTAGAAAACTATTTATTGGACTACTCCCATATAAATTTTATGGAAGCGGATCTCAACCCTTAAGAAGGCTTAAGACGGGCAACCTTACAAGGTTTCATCACATATGAATGCCGATTCATACTAGGATAGAGAGGCTCTTAAATTTAAGGATTTTTTATGATCACCCCTAGCCACAACAGAGGTAGCACCTCCCTTGTTACTATGTGTTGTGAGTTTAAAAATATTGATGATCACTCTCTACTTCAGGAGAGGTCCAGCTCGGCTACAGTTTTGAGGTTGCATGCTGTGATGTAAACCTTGTCTTACTACCTAGTTCAAGTGATTCGTTATATTTCTCTTAATTTCTTACATGGGGATGAATTAAGAGAATTTGAACAAGGGTTGTAGTTACATGTTCCACATACCCAACATGTGCAAGAAAATAAAATAATCAAACACAGCATTATCGGATGCCAAGGCATCAAACCCTAACACCCGAACTTCACATGGGTCTTCCAGCGGCATGAACGATATGCTCCTCCTACCCATGTTTCTTTATCACACACTCACACAACTACAACAAATTTCACGTATCTGATAAGCTCCTCATTGTGTTTCAGGACTTTGAGGTTATACTTTATAGACGATAGTTAGAGTGCCCCACAGTGTCTCTGCACTACAACAATAATGTAATGATATATAAAACACACGTGACCAACAACAATTACTTGACTTTCATGATTCATACAAGTTCATACACCTTCAAGGCTTATTCTAGTAACATACTACATCTCAATTTCATATCAACTCTGGTAATTATCACAAATACAACATGAAACCCCCCGCCATGAACCATTTGATCCATCAGCCTACGTTGGTTAAAAGGACTAAACACCTACATATATTAGAGAAAAATGCCAGCAATCAAAGAATTGGTTACTGGTCCTGTAGAGACTAGGAATATAACATTACTGGCAAATGGGTACCTAAACACCCACAAAAAAGTTGTAGAAACTTCTAGAATCATACAGGGTGGTAAGCGAAGGCTGATGCAGCCACATATCATACCATAATTGCCTACAAGGAGGCATCTTACAAATATATAAACATTCATATATTACTTACACCCTCTCCATACTGCTCACTCTCTTATTCGTGAAATCCATAAAAATGTGCGTACTAATATAATAGTCTTAGGGAAGAGGCTTGTATCATACATTTTTAGAGCTTCAGTTTGAAAGCCAACATGAGATCTCATCCTTGTAATTTTATTAAACATACAATAAAATAACACTAAATGGCCCGGTATCGGAGGGATCCATTAGAACTGCCGCCAACACTATCCAATCGTTTAAAACACGATTAAACGTGCCACTTAAGAGCCAAACATTAGGGTGAAGCAAGAGAGTCCTACAAACCTGGATGAGTAGAGCTCCGTATTCTAGTCGGTGAGCTCACCCATGATACCTGGCAAGGAGATGGAACGGAATAAGAATCGGGTCACATCGGCACGTAAAATGAGGCAAAGCTTCCACACAAGCTTAACACTTAATAATACTTAATTTTCTTAACTAGTTCGTAAGTAAAGTATTAAACCTTATTAGGTAACTTAATCAATTGTAGGGTTTTTAATCGAATGGGCTTATCAGACTATTTTTCGGACAGGCCTAACAATGTCCAAATGGGCTAAAATTTTGATGGGTTGTCTCTTACACTCTAAGGTTCATAGGTAAATTCCATTATGGATGGTCTATAGGCCAATCAAGGGGAACAAGCCCCATTAAGCTTGGCCCTAAGGTTCTGGAACACTGTTCCTGTGCTGCGCACCAATTTTGAAACTATTGGTTCATGGGCTAGAAGACTCCAAATGGGCTTGGGTTAATGGGCCTATTTAGCTAACACAAGTAGCTTGATCCCACAAAGAGTTAGGCCAAAGTTACTTTGTAAATGAGCCTAAGCGGATTTTACAAATTGGGTCAATGGATTGGCTGTTTCTGGAGCTATTTGGACCCTAACAAATTTGAAATTTACAATAAAATTGGAAAGCTACCCAAATAGCCCCAAAATTGGTCACGGTGCTACTAAGACATATTAAGGTGTGGACTAAGTCTTACTACAATCTAACACCGTTAACCTATTTTAAGGTAATTTACAACTGGAGTGAAAAACTAGGGTTTTTGCCCAGCATCTTTACACTGTCCATGTAAACACTACTTAAACATACCTAGATGATTTTTAAACATTCCAAAAATTTATATATTTCGATTATAAAATTATTTTAGCATCATATAATTTTAGAAGATTTTATTAGTTTAAAATTTGTGGCTTCAAATATAAGAAAATCACAAATCATGCTCATAGCCATAAACACACAAGAAATAGAAGGCGTACTTATGGGTGATGTTCATGATTATTTAGCGGTTATATTAGGGTTAAAATTTTACCACGAACTCCTATAATTACCATGAAAAATATGGCATGCTGTGCATCAACAGATCCTTCAAATATGGAGAGTAAAAATTGGAGAAAGGAGCACATATATCACTCTAATGGCCCATGCCACTACCTTTCCTCACTTTTTACCCTCTTACATGAAAACTATAGGGCATTTCAGGTAAAACACCCAACAAAAAAGTTGTAGATATATATGTTTTGAGTGTAACAAAATAAGAATCGTGCAAATAGAACATCATAATGGAAAGATATAAATTATATATGGAAATGGTGCATATCAGTGACCTACATGTATTATAAAAATCATATCTATTTATTTACATGGAAAAATATGATAAATGGGTACTCAAAATTCTCCTAACATTTAGATATACTTGATAAAATGTTCTAAAAATGAATTCATGGAAACATACTAGGAATACATGGAAGAAGAAGAAGGCCACGTAAAGTAGAAGAAAGTGGTTGGAGGTGAGGAGGGAGGGAGAAATGGTGAAAAGGTGAGGGAAGGGGTGGATTTTATAGAAAAATGGTAGTTGGTTTGGTGATGTCATAGTATGGGTGCCATACCTATAGAGGTATGGGTTGGCTTGGTGATGTCATAGAGGTATGAGTGTCATACCTGTACAGGTATGGGTGCCATACCTTTAGAGGTATTGGTCTCATACCTATGGATATATAAGTGTCATACCCTCTATATGAATTGGTTGGGTTAGTTAAAAAAAGTATGGGTCGGGTTAGCTAAAAGAGGTATGGGTTGGGTTATTTTAAAACCAAAAAATTGAGGGTTTTTACCCTAAAGCGATCGGTTAAACCTCGAAAATTACACTGCAGGTCCCAAAAGTGGTTAGGATGGTTCGAAATTTTATCAAACACATGACAAGTACACAAAAGACACGCGAGGGACACAGTCATAACATCTAAGTATACACAATTAAATTGGACAAAAATTAAAAGCCGGGCGTAACACATCTAAACAGGCGTACCGAACGCCGAAGGAGGCTAAGGCCGGGCAACTCATACATATCTAGATGCCATACATAAATACGAGGCAAAATGGCAAGGTAAGACCCTTGATCCGGGTCATGACCAAACCGAAATTAAAACCATAAGACGAAAAGCCTGGGTTTTACATAAGTTGAATTCAATATTCAAAGGTTGATGTTTGTGATATGCATGGTAGAATATGTCATGTTAGTACTATAGAATATTGGTGAGTATGGATTTTGTTCCTAAGACAAAAATTTTCTATTATTGCTTTTTTGTGAAATCTTTACACAATTTTAATTCTTAGAAAGATTAAAACAAATTCAATGACTTATGGAATCAGTTGTTCTTCTATATTTCGTTTTTTGTAAAATAGGTGAGTTATATGTTAAGAGACAACGTGAATATTATTTAATAGTATTCTTTGGGATTGTTCTTGATATATATATATATATATATTGATATATATATATATATATATATATATATATATATTTATAACATCTATTTATTACTAATTGAAAGTAAAAACTAAATTGATTTTTCAAATTTAGAAATTAAAATTTGAGAATAAAATTAATCATGAAGTTAAGATCGTTTGATTTGGGTGAACCATATTTTATTTAGTTTAATTTGTTTTGTGTAGAAAATAATATAGCTCTTGAGAAGAAGATATATGTAAAACCCCAACTTTGGGTAAGGGTTTTACTTGCTTGTAGTTTACCTGGTTTTGACCAGTTTCGAGTGGATTTCGAGCAAGCTCGACCCTGAATAATTTTAAGAATATGAGTGTGAGGCCTAGCTAGCCATATGAGCATGTTATGGAGGTTGAGTATGCCCGACATGCATATGATAGTTTTATGATACAGTAGGACATGAGTTATCAGTGTATACATGAGGTATACAAATGATTTTTATGAGTTAGCCAGGATTTTATGCCTAGATCTAGGCCTTTGCAGTGTCTAGCATCCATTTGGGATTTTCTGGGTATTTCATTTGCATGTAGCATAAGAATTTTAGGATCATCTGATTGTGCCCCTGTGGGCCCAACTTAATTTTGTTCAGGGTTCAAGGCCTATTTAACTTTCTTGCCTCGATTCCGGCCTAAAGAGTCAATTTTATGACTCGAGTGAGTTTGGACTTTGGATGGTCTCGATTCGAACTTTCCAATCTATTTGTATAGTGCATGCACCCATAGGTAGGCCCTACTAGGTCACAAGTTGTCTAATGTCCGGATCGTGCCACGTGGCAAGACTGAGCCATCCACTCAAGTTTATCTTCACCGATTGATTTCCAGAGTTTCAATGAGTTTGAAATTTTCCACTATTATGCCGCCGCCACTTCGGCTCACCGCCAGCGAGTTTCAGCCTCGCCCCCACCCATTGGACCTGCACCCCCATGATCACCTCGCGGTCGGCTATCAGTCTGTACCCCACTATTGCCACCGGCGCCGCCACAATCGCTGTCGGTGACACATTTTTTCATGTCTGTTTCCGCCGTCGCCACCACCGTTTGAGCCGTTTACCGGCACCGGCGAACCACCTCATGCCGGTCTGACCACCTAGACAGGTTCATCTTGCCGTGATCTACATTTTGAGACCACCCACGACCACCACGGTGGCCATGGTTGCCAACGGCGACGCCGCTGCCCCTGACGGCGATACCTCACCTTTCTGGCCGATTTCCAACCAACCATTGGCCGGACTCCTTCGATCAGCACCACCATGACGTTCCCTGTCCTCCCCTCTTTCGATCGCGACTGACAGCAACCTCTTCCACGCCGCCGTCGGTGTTTTCCGGCGATGGTCACTGCTGCCCCTCCGCCCAATCCGTTTACCCACATCGAGTTCTCCTGCCGCATCCCATATTCGCATCCGCCTGGTCTTGTCGAGTCCACCAACCATGTCCATGTCGTGTCCATCAGCCCAGCTGACCCAGCCTAGCAGTTTATTTAACCTAGACCATGTTGACTCAGCCCAATTCGGTCTGGTTCAACTCGGTTCGGCAGGTTCAACTCATTTTCGGACCGTTTTTGTCCGTTCTTGCACCGTTTTCGATAATTCAAGAACTTCTATATTAGTTTAGATGCATATTCACATGATTTAGCATGATTGGATGTTATGATGATTTTTCTTTATTTATTGTTTTATTTAATTATTTAATTAATTATTTATTCATTTTTATTTATATGTATATGATGAATGTTTACATGATTATTTGTTATTATTAATATTATGTTTATTGATGAATATTAGTCTTATTATATTTATTAAATTATATATATATATTTATTTATTTATTTGTTCGTTATGTGTATGTTATTATGTATTTGTATTTAATTATGTATTCTTGTATTGTATGACGATGATATTATTATTATTATTTATGATTAATGAGTATTAACTATTTATTTATTTATTTATTTACTAACACGAGTATACGTTGATATTTACTCGTGTTTACCCTTATATTTATATAGTATAATTATATTGTATTATTTTATGATTAGAGTATTGTTCATGTTTATGTATTTATTATTTATCTAACTATCTATGAGTGCATTTTCTTGTTTATTTATTTATTTATTATTTATTATTATTATGTCTCGATTTACGTGCATGGTGTTTACTTGTAGGTTTGTTAGCATTATTTTCTTTACTTGGATGCATTGATGATATGAGCACACACCACGAGCATGCATTATATAAAGATATTACTATTTTACTTAATAGTGGGTTCTGATGTAGACTTTGGAGTCCGAGCTCACTATAGATGTGCATATACTCTTGGAGCTTGGACCACAGGTCTGTAGGACTCTCCCTCTCTATTTGACTCCTTACGTGTCGAATTTAATCGTATTTTATATGTAGGACAGCATCGACAACATTTCATTGCATCCCTCCGATGTCGGGCCATTTAGCTGTGTTTTTTACGCATGTTAAATAAAACTACAAGGATGAGATCCCTTGTTAGTTTTCGAACTAAAGCTCTAGAAATGTATGATACAAGCCTCTTCGCTAAGCCTATTATATATGTATGCGCATTTTTATGGATTTCACCAATAAGATAATGAGTGGTATGGAGATATATATGGACCGTACTAGTACTCATTCAAACCCTAAGGTGGTGCGGTATATGAGGGTACTGCATAATGCAGCGCTTTTTCAGAATTTGTAGCACTAATTTAACTGTTTCTTTTGCCACTCGAGTACCGTGACGGGTGATATTGAAGATGTGAGGGCGTAAGCGTTGTATGTATAAATATGATTATGAGCCATGTAAGTGAGCCGACACATGCTTAAATATGTTTACTTACCGCCCAGTGTGAGGCAATCTTGAAGTTTCATAAGTTTTTGTGGGTAATGGAATACCAATTTGCCAGTTTGTATTAGTTATTTTTTGGACGAGTAACATTCGTTACTAACGTTTTTCATATAATATATGTAGGTTTTGCAAATCCTAAATCAACTTTGGTGGAAGGACAGATAAATACTACACACACTTGAGCTCAGCGCAGTTATTTACTTTCTTACTTTTATTTATGTTCGATGTGTTTTGACATGTATTTAACAGTGTCTTACATTCTTATGACACCAAGAAGGTTGTTTCGATCTATTTTATCGATCGAATCGTACCGACCGATAACTTTAAACATGGCTCGACTCGATTGCAATATTTCTGATTTGGTTCTTAAGTGAACCAAAATCAGGGTGTTACATATCTACTCAACTCCAGAAATAACTTAGCCAATTAGTTTCTTCACCTCCTTTGAGATTCTTTTTTCTTCTCAAGATCTTGATGAAATCATGTATTGATCTTGTTTTTTTAAAAAAAATTTCGAGATCTTGATGAATTCATGTATTGGTCCTTTTTTAAAAATATTTTTTATTTTTTACAAATTGGGAGGCTATCAGTGAATTGCAAGGTTGATTATATAATCCACAGAATTTGTTGTTCTAAAGATCCATTAGGAGAGGTGGAATTATGGATGATTCTAAACTTGTTCCTTTCATTTTGGGCAAAAGACATCAGAGATGGATGGTTTTGTATGAAGTGTCCCACAGAACAGACTGGATTAGATGTGCACTTCTTGATTCCATCAAATTCAGTGAGATGTGTTCCTCCTTTGGTGGGGAAGAAGTCTTACCTATGTGAACGCCAAAATCCATCTTCATGAATCAATTAAAATATATTTCAGGTTGAATAAACGTACACTGGAAAGTCGTTTTAATGTTGTCTTCCGATTTCCATTGAGCACGGAAACCGCAGTTGTCTTTAAGAACAACGTGGCTCCTTGAATTTTAAAAGCAAGAAGGACTCGAGTGAGGAAGGCGTATTGTTCTTCACCTCTGTTCTCATCTTTTGGTTTAATCTTCCTCAAGCAATTTTAGTCCCGCCACAATTCGTGCCCTATTTTTTGTGCTTCAGCTGCTGCAGATGCGTAATCAATTCTTTTTATTACAATCTATACATTATGAGTTTTTGATAGCAATATGATAGAATTACAAAATGAGTATGCTATTTCCTGCTCTTTTTTTTTCCTTTTTTTGTTAAAAAGAAACATAGGGCATGGTAGGTTCTTAGAAGCAAAATGATCTGGTGACCTGAAAGCTAACAAGATGTGAGCTAGCTTGACTCTGTTCTAGTTCTAGAAAGTAATGCATGTCTCGATTTTAGTTTCCAATTAAACTATTGTGCTCGTATCCAAGTGCAGTGGTTTCGAAAAGAAAATGTCAACATCTGAAAATTATGTTAATAGGAGAAGTAAGAAAGCTGTTGTTGCATCTAGACTCCAGACGAACAATTCTGTTAGTAAAAGCTTGCCTTCGAAGGATCATTTAGTTGAAAATGTGAGAAGTTTCCAGATAAAATGATAAGCTTTCTTTCCCTTCTGCCACTTACCTGGTTAATGGTGAGAGCTAGAGGTGGCTTGTCAGACTTGGCATTTATGCTTATGTGCTCTGTTGTAGTCTTCTAATAGTCTCTTTGTATTGACTTGTGATGCCTTTCTACGCAGATAATACGTCTTCCTCAAACAAGCTTAATTTGGACCTTAAACATGTTTGGGACGAGCGTCAAAAGTCTGAAACAGATAGTGGATGCGAGTGTTCATTCAAAGGTTTATTGTTTTCTATTCCTGGAATAATTCTTTTACCAATATAGTTATGAAGTTTTTTGGTTGTTACATCTGGTCTAGACACAAAAAGTTGAAGTTTTATTATTGTTTGTCTGATGTGGTTCCTGAAGTTGTATGTTGGTTGGCAAATTGCAATATAACTATCTAGTTGTTCAATTACTTAAAACAGGTCTTTTGCTGCTGCGTTTTCAGTCAAAATGGACGAGCTTGTGATAAATCAAACTATGTGGTTTCTTCGTATGTCTTGACCAAATCCCTGGATGTGAAAAATCCTTTTTGGACTTACCAACGCTACCAGTTATGCTTAGCTGGACAACTCTCATAGCTCATGCCATCATCGGTACTGCTCTATACTTAATTAGAAGTATGGGCCATATTTCTGCTAATTTTTTTTATTACAGATGAGAAAGAAATGTGAGCCTTTAGCAAGTTTGGCTTCCAATCTGAAATGTGTCATCCACACCAATGTAATATGTATCACAAAATCTAGTCTTTTGGCTAGGCTCCGATTGAGCAGCAATGTTATAAGGTGATCACACTTGGGTGCCTTTCTGAAGCCTTTAATTTTGTTTGCCATGATGGAAATCCTTTTAGCAGTTTCCCACTTCTTATAAGCAGGTGCTTCATTCAGTCCCATGCCTGCTTCCACCATATAGCTACCTCTATAACCCAAGTCCATCTCGCGTAAGGCATCATGCATTTTTATAGCTTTATGAATGAGTTGATTTTGATCTTGTTCTTCTAGCAGGTTGGCAGCCTTGAGCGGCTCAAGAGCATCCTGTCCTTTCTTTGTAACTTCATTAGCACTATTGCAGCTAGATGACAGAAACCCCTCCCTTATCCAATATTCAATCAAGTCAATCTCATTAATCCAAAAGTCTTTGGGGAATAGACAAGTGAACATAAGGCAATCTCTTATGTCATCTCTTTGCAGACAAAATAAACCCTGAACCGGTAAATTTTCTCAAGGTTGTCTGGCTCTATTGATTCCTTGTCAGTCATTTTTAGCTTCACACCCTGCCAATCTTGTGGAGAGTCCTTCCTCTTCATTATCCCTGCCAAAAGCTTGATCGCGAGTGGCAGTCCATGGCATTCTTTTGTGATCTCCTTGGAATGCTCTAACGTGGTCAGATTTGAACTTCTTAAGGCTTCCTTGCCTATCTCTTTCTTGAATAGTTCCCAAGCCTCTTCATGATCTGATCTTGCAACTTCTACTGCTTGACAATCTCCATACTGTGACACATCGCTCGTTGTCGATGTGAAAACTATTTTCCCACTGTTGTGCTCAAGAGGTAGTGGAATTCCAATGTTCTTCAATTCTGAAGGTCCTTTTAGATCATCAAACAACAATAAGAATCGGCGGCATAGTAGCTTATGGTGAATGTCACGGCGCTGCTGGTCTCGGGACCTGGTTACTACACCCAATTCATGAGCAATATCATCCACGATCTTTTGCTCAATATTCCCAGCAACCGGCAGAACAACACGAATGACCACTTCGAAGCTCGAGAGACGCTGCGCTTCGGTTTCAATTCTTTTCAACAAGATGCTCTTTCCCACGCCACTTGGCCCCCAAAGTGCGACCATTGTTATGCTGTCATCATCCAGTAGGCGTAAAATTTTCTTGCAAATTTCCGTTTGTTTTGAAATGGGTGTATCAGTTGGAGGAGGAGCAACAACTGATGATTTACCACTATCTGCAGGGGAGTCTCGGGGTTTGGGAGTACCTCATAGTGCTGAGTAGTTGGCATGCCACACATAAGGCCATAACGCCTAGGATCCCGGCTTAGAAGGTCGTGGCCTGTAAAAAGGCAAAAAGCAGAACAAATTAAGGTTATGACTTTAGAACTCCCGGGTTTGAGAGCCGCGGAGTTGAGTGACGTCAAGAAAATTGAATTTTCATGGGGGCAGATTAATTTATGTTAGAGAGTATACGAATCTTTAACCAAATACTTGATATTTTATATTAGTTAAAATTTATAATATTATTCCTCTATGAGAGGTTTTTTATTGAATGTCATGTTTTTATATATTTGATAAATTGTTGAAGCATAGTAAAGTTTTGGAGAGAAATTATGTTAAATAATTGATTAAATGATAAATTGATTATGCTTTGCCTATGAGGGATCTGTAGAACATGACCATTAATCGAATAGAATATGGCCATTAATTGTATATGATTAGTCTGAATAGGAGTCATTGAATGCTTATATTAGGTGGTCTATTTAAACCCGAGGGTTTAACTATAACAAGTTCATGGAATTTAAATGCATCTTACATTGAAATTAATGAAGAATAGTCCCAAAATATGAATATTTGAAGTTAATGATTGTTAAAATAATTAATTATACCTAAAAAAGAAAATTAAATAATAAGAATTTCACTAAAAAGAATAATTAAATAATAAGAATTTCACTATCTTAGGGAGAGTAATAATTGGATTTCTTTTTTATAAATATCTTGTTGATGGTTGGTTTAAGTGAAATTGAATCTTTAGCATAGTATTCACATATTGAGAAAATCTAATTCATATATTAGGTTTTATTTTCTTTTTAGTTTATTTTTAATTATAATTTGGTTAGATAAAAAAAATTAAAAATTCATTTTCTCTTGCTCTCACATAACTTGGGAAGTCATAAAGTATAGAGGTGAATAAAGAGGTATAAGAAGAATTGTGGAAGACAAAGAAGAAGTTCATTCCCAAGTATTCCAACGCTTAAGGAGTATTTGGGGTTGACTTTTTATTTCCTAAAGGTTGACTATGTTATATTCTTTTCATGTTTCATATCTTTTGTATATAAATATATAATTATATATGTATATTAAGTATGCATCACTAAATGCATCATTGTATGCAACATTATGTGAGTGCGGAGGCCTCCCTCTTAGAGGAGAGGGAGAGCCCCATCCGATTAGTGTGTGGGTCCCCAATATTGGTTGGGATAGCCCCATCCGATTAGTGTGTGGGTCCCAATATTGGTTGGGCGAGATTGTATCGCCATGTGTGAGTTCAATTATGGTCTTTGAGAAAGTACTAGAGAGGTTGATACCAAGGTACCATTGGATCAAACATGCATGTTGATTCATACGTCTAGGGATGTATGACTTTAACTCATGTATTAGGGTGTGGATTGTCACTCATGTGTTCGGTTGTGGTTACACATGTATTTGGGTTCTGGTTTTTCTTTCATATTGGATAAGTTTCCACTTTAGATCAACATGTCATTTATGTTCTATCCTTTATTAGTTTGCCTTGTTAAAACACACAATATGAAGTTTAAGGATTTTGTATGTTAAAATCCCAACAAGTGGTATTGAGAGCTTGGTTCGTGGAGCTGTGGTTGGTGGCCCATGGAGGTTCGTGAGACAGATCATAGAAGAGCACGGATCGTTCAAGATTGTTGTATTTTTTAAGATAACTATTGGTTCCTTCTATGTGAGTAGAGGAGATGTACTAGAAGTTCCAATAAGTGAAGATATAGAAGTTCCAATAAGTGAAGATAGAGAGCATTTTATATGAGTCGAGAAGGGAGATGTGTTGAGATATTTTCCTCATGTGATAGCGGTCGACAAGCAATTGATAATGATGCATCAAGTTCAATGGGTGTTCGACAAGCAGTGCAGCGTAGACGATTTTTCAAGGTGTTCTACAAAGACCGAGAATGGGAGATTGTAGTGGTTTCATCTCCCACTCCCAGGTGATGGATGCTAAAATCAACCCATGTATGTTTTGTATGATTTCTGGAGGGGAGAATTGTGTTGGAGTCCCTCTTCATACGATGAAGATAAGAAAAGGTACAATTACATGGTAAGTCATAAAGATAGAGGTGGACAAAGAAGTACGAAGAATTTTAAAAAAATTATGGAAGATGAAGAGGAGGCTCATTGGTGAGTGTTCCAATAGCTCAAAGAGGAGTATTTGAATTTGGCTCTTTGTTTCTTTAATGCTAACTATGCTATAATTTTTTGGTATTTTCTATCTATTGTATATAAATATGTAGTTGTATATATATATATATATATATATATATATATATATATATATATATATTGAATATGCATTGGAGAGTGCATCACTATGTGCAACATTGTGTGAGTGAATGGGAGCCTCCCTCGAGAGGAGAGGGAGAGCCCCATCCCCAATTAATGTGTGTGTCTTACCCCAAAATGTGTTGTCTTAGTTGAGGTGATATTGTGTCGTTAGGAGTGAATTTAATTATTGTCTTCGGGGAAGTACCGAAGAGGTTGATACCAAGGTGCTATTGGATTAGACATATTAATCCATAGGTTTGGAAAGAATGATTTTGACTCATGTATTGGGATGTAGAATGTCACTCATATATCAGGTTGTGGTTGCACATGTATTTTGGTTGTGGTTTTTCTTTGATATTGGGAAAGCTTCCAATTTAGATTAGTGTGTTGTCTATTTTTTATCCTTTAGTAATTCGTCTTATCAAAACAACAACATTATCACCAACTAGACTAACTAGATTAAACTGGGCTTGATTGATTGATTTAGGAAAATCTATGTTTTATCTCCACCTTGTTTCATGTGCAACAATTATTATTATTATTCAATATTCCATAATTATCATATTAAAACTATGTGTAAATTTTTTTCTACTTATTCAAATCTAATAAAGTATTAAAGTCAACACTATTTTAAATAATTCTTAAATAAAATAATTCCTAGTGCACTTAGATACCTCAACACTAATAGTCATATTACTCTTAAAAGCAACAAAGACTAATCCTAATTAAAATTCTCAATATTATTATTAATTAGCTGCCTCCTACTCGAGGCATGAGCAATTAAGTTAAGTGATTTTAGGTTTTTATATAAATCTATATTAAATTAGATTAAACCAACCCAACTGCCCAAAAAAATACAGCCCAAACCAAACTCAAGCCCAGGGGCAAAGATGGTAAAAAATAATATCCGGGGCTCCAATCTGTAATTAAAATATGACTTGTCGATGACTTGTTAAATGGATGACTTCTTGGGTTGAATATGTAAATAGTTCGTCACGCTTTGGGACAACTCACAGGGTTGTAGAGCTTTTTATATATCTGGACCCTAGTATTTACGATTTGACATAGTAGAGATAAAACACATTTCAGTTACAAATTAGATCTGAACAGCCCGCTGCCGTACAAACCACGTCAAGTTGATACGCTCTAGCCGGATCTGTTTGGAGCGCCATTGCCTCGGCTTGATCTGGTCAAGGCGGGCGGTGTTACCCACATCTCATCGCGGTCGCACTCCCCCAACCTTGGGTGGGGAATGTTTATTATTATTTTTAAAACAATTTTTTTTTAAAAATTCTAAAAAATATAAGTTTCAGGAAATAAAATATATTTTAAAAATAAAAATTATAAATAAGAAAATAATATTATTTATATTTGATTAAAATAAAATATATCTTTATACAAATATTATTTTGTTAATTCTAAATTATTTAAATTGTGTACACAAATATATGTTACTATTTTTGACAAGTTATTTATCATATGTTGTTAATTTTAACAACTTATTTGAATACCCTGTTGTATCTCATTAAGCCAAATATATAAGATTCAGGCAATTACATAAGTCATTGTTGAGCTTGTGTCTTATGTCAATTGTTTAGCTTGTTTATGAAGGATATACTTTGTATATGAGTTATATTTTAAGTAAATATCTATCCATCATAACATATTAATTTGGTCATGAAGATAGTGCGAGGGATAATCACTCTTCTCCAAAGTATGACACATTTTTTTCATTATTTGCAGGTGGAAGATGCTGGCGTTTGTTTTAATTATGTGCCCATTGTTGGGATACTTTCACTTGACAAATAAGGGATAAATATGGTCTTTGTTGTTCACATATTAACTACAGACTTAGGGATATATTTTATTCTCTACTTCTTTATAAAGAAGAGATAAAATTCTTCACAGAAAATATCCAAAGAATATTAGACGGTGAAAGAGGGAAGGGAAGGAATGTTGTGGAAAGAGGTTTTATCCTTTTGATAAAACCTCACATATGTGACAAACGTGTGATGTCTATTTTCAGACGATCCATGCACTTTTTATTAATTTATTTTCTTCACCTTTGAGTAATGTTACGTGCACTATGAAAACTTTCCCCACTTCTCATTGAATTAGCCTCCTAAACCAATATAACCATTTTTTTAAGTAAATCAAACTCAAGTTAGGAATAGTGAGAAAAATTTTATGCACCAATGATTTACATTTAACTTTTGACCTCTCATAATTATGTAAAATACTATATTAGGTGTAGCGTTAAAAAATTCATACTTATAAAGCTCATCATGAATTTTCAACAAAATATTCATTATTTTTTGCTATCGAAGAATGTGAATTTGTTTTTTTAAATATTCTTGTGTAAGTAATTTTATTTATGGTTCCATTTCCTTAAAAGATATTTTCTTCTATTCATTTCATCCAAGCAAACACAATAATAATTACGATTATAAATCCAGCAATTTTGTTAGAAATTCACGGTAATTTGTAATTTTTATACTAGTGGCATGTATTGTACTATATGGAGCAAGTGGAGGTTCATTTAAGTACTAAATCCCATCTTTTCCTTTGTATCCTAGCGTGAGAGAAAAGAAAAGAGGGCATCGGGTAATCGACTTCTTCCTCCCCTCCTCTCTATTTTGTTAATATTTGCTATTACTTATCGAATTCCTCTAAACCCATCACTCTTCTACTAATATTGTCTCCAACAAACAAATTTATGTGAATTGAAGATTAACCAAAGACTAAGAATACCTGTGAATAATTGGGCCAAGCTAATCTTCGCTGTGAATAATTGGGCTAAGCTAAACTTCTCCCTCGAAACGAGGCTGCTGTTGAATCCAAGAGAGGCCAAATCATTTCCCTCAAAGATGGAGCTAATTTCTAAAAGACTTGTCTCCTTACTAGTGACTTCCTGCGTCAGTTTTATCGGCATCAACCTCACCTTTTGGTTCCCCTTCGTCCGATACTTCGATCCACTGAGGTTGGAAAACAAAAAAATAAATTTCTTCAGATCTAATATTCAAAATGAAGGTCACCTGTGTATGTTTTGTCTTATGCTTAGGTGAGAAAAAATATCAAGATGCATTGACTTCCCTGGGTAGACGCCTCAGTGCTCAGAACTTAGTTTTGAGCAATGATTTTGTAAAAGCTGCTATGCTTTGTATTGATTGGATAAAATTGTGGCCAATGGAGACTACCACGTCGTTGTTGTTCTTCCACCGTATCATGGCAGCGAATGGGAAGAGTAATCAACAATTGCAGAGAACATAGAGGCAATATTGGCCTTAAACTTGCGAAGACGGATGATAATGTGATCCACCTCGCAGTTAACAGAGGCAAAATGTGTCTTGCTAACGAACTCAGGACGACCTTGAAACGATGAACAAGAAGGGCGACATGCCGTTCCATTTGGCCGCCATGCAAGGAGACCGGCGAATGTGCGAACAGCTTTGTGAAGGGATAAGCACGGCCGTTACTGTTCGCAACAAAAGTAGAGATGCTTCCATGTACTGGCCTCGGTTGTGGGAGAGATGGGTGCCTTCAGTTTTGTTCTGGACGAATTTATGCAGCTAGAGCCATAGGTAAGCTGGGATTAAATGAGTGGCATTCAGAGGGAGAGCTTGCATAAGGGATGATAAGCGCATACAATATTACATGCTGCCATCAGAGGAGAATTTATAGGTAAGTGTGAATTGTAATATGTTTTGAGAAATCAATTCAGCATATCCTCATGTTTGTTTGAGCAAATTAACTTAAATTTAATCACTAATCCTTTTTGAAATTCTATACAATTATATTTCATTCAATCAAGATACTTATATATAAATTCTTTACAATTATATGTCAAAATATGTATCCATGATTGTTAAGTCGACCTATATAGGTGGATGGAATAGTTTGCCAATAATGATATTTTTTAAAAAATATAAATATAAATTAAGACGTTACGGGATAGAAACGAGAGAATGTTTATAATACCAAAGTTCAGCCATATATAATTTCAGGTAGTTCGTAGGTTCATTAATTAGGGCTTGGCCGAAGAACTTTGTGATTCATTCATCTATATAAAAACACTAATGACGACAAATTTGTCACTAAAGCTTTAAATTTATTAAAAAAACATTGTCACTAAAATGTCTTTTAGTATCAGTGAAAGATTTTGTCTCTAATGCTCCGTTTTTTTCCACGCTCGCTTAAAAAATTTGAACCTCTACCTACCTCTCATCCATCAACATATCTTTTTTTTAGCGCTTCATATGTAATTGTCGATCTAAAATATTTCAGCTAGTTTCATGTTTATTTTTTTCTAACATTTTCCATGTTAATTTTTCCTTCACATATTTAGTATACAAAATTTTTGAATAATTTTGACACTTTGTTATTATGAAGAACAGTGCAAGTAAAATGCCGATTAATTTGTTGGCAAAGCTTCCTTCTACATTTAAGAGTGGATACCAGCCAAGAATATTTAAATTTTTAGTTTACATCTTACTCCTTTTCACTTGTTTATTCTTATACATGATTAAAAAAATTTATAGGACTTATTCTACATGTTGATTTGATCTTATTTAATTTTTTTCAAACAAGTGGCCCTTATTTGCTTCCATGTTAATTTGCCTACGGTCACTCCTGAGAATTTAATTAGTAATCTTTTTTAGAGGGTGAGAATTTTTTTATATATTTTTATTTATTCAATTAAGATACTTATATATGAAATTTTATATAATTTTATGTCATTCAATAAAAAGAATAGACATCCATGATTTCTAAGTCGACCCATATAAGTCGATGCGATAGTTTGTCAATATTGATATTTTTTTTGAAAAATATAAATATGAATTAAGATGTTATGAGATAGAAAATGAGGGAATGTCTATAATACCAAAGCTTAGTTAGATATAATTTGAGGGGGCTCTTTGGTTTATCTATTGGGGCTTGGCCGAAGAATTTTACAATTCATTCGTCTATACAAAAACACTAAAAATGACAAATTTGTTACTAAAGCTATAAATTTGTTAAAAAACATTGTCACTAAAATGTCTTTAGACAGATTTTATCACTACTGCTCTGTTTTCTTAAATCGTTTCCACACTAGCTGGAAAAATTTGAAACTCTACTTATATCTCACGTAGCAACTTATCTATTTTTTTCTTTAGCACTTTATATATATTTGTGGATCTAAAATACACCACTTAGTTTCATGTTTATTGTGTTGTTTTTTTCTAACATTTTTCATGTTAATTTTTTCTTCACAAATTTAGCATACAAAATTTTTAAACAATTTTGATATTTAGTCATTATCAAGAACAATGCAAGTGAAATGGCAATTCATTTGTTGGGAAAGCTTCTTTCTTCATTTAAGAGTGGATAACGGCTGAGAATATTTCAAATTTTTAGTTTACAATTTTAATTTAAGCACTCATTTTCACTTGTTTATTCTTATTTGTTTCCTTATCAATTTGTTTACACAATCACTCCCGAGAATTTAATCACTAATTCTTTTTGGAGGGTGAGAAATTTTATTTTTATATTTTTATATATTTTTTATTTAATCAAGATACTTATATATGAAATTCTATACAATGTTATGTCATTTAATAAAAAGAATACACATTATGATTGCTACATCGACCCCATGATGGAACAATTTGCCAATAGTGATATTTTTTTGAAAAATATAAATATAAATTAAGACGTTAATTTGAGGGTCCTTAGGTTTATTGATTGGGGCTTGGCCGAAGAATTTTGCAATTCATTCATCTATACAAAAACACCAATGATGATAAATTTGCCACTAAACCAATAAATTTGTTATTAATGACGGATACGCTGTTTTCTTTTAGCCTTTCCACGTTGACCTGAAAAATTTGAACCTCTACCCACCTCTCACCTACCAACTTATCTTTTTTTCTTTGTCACTTAAAATATAATTGTATATCTAAAATGCGCTAGCTAGTTTTATATTTATTGATGTTTTTTTCCTAACATTTTCCATGTTAATTTTTTTTCACAGATTTAGTATACAAAATTTTTGAACAATTTTGACACTTGGTCATTATTAAGAACAGTGCAGGCAAAACGCCGATTCATTTGTTAGAAAGCTTCCTTCTTTATTTAAGAATACTAGCCTAGAATATTTAAATTTTTGGTTTACCTCGAAAGCAAGAACAACTGGATTCGTCCAACTTATTGTGATGAAAATCTATTTTGTTCTAGACAAGTTTATGCAGCTATTTTCTAAACCTGAGCCACAGGTAAGCTGGGATCAAATGAGTGGCATTCGGAGGGAGAGATTTAATGCAGCTTGCATAAGGGATGATAAGCAAACAATATTACATGCTGCCATCAGAGGAGAATTTATAGGTAAGTGTGAATTATAATATGTTTTGAGAATCAATTCAACATATCCTCATGTTTGTTTGAACAAATTAACTTAAATTTAATCACTAATCCTTTTTGAAATTCTATACAATTATATGTAAGAATATGTATCCATGATTGCTAAGTCGACCCATATAGGTGGATGGAATAGTTTGCCAATAATGATATTTTTTGAAAAATATAAATATAAATTAAGACGTTATAGGATAGAAACGAGGGAATGCCTATAATACCAAAGTTCAGCCAGATATAATTTGAAGGGGTTTGTAGGTTCATGAATTGGGGCTTGGCCGAAGAACTTTATAATTCATTCGTCTATATAAAAACACTAATGACGACAAATTTGTCACTAAAGCCTTAAATTTATTAAAAAACATTGTCACTAAAATGTCTTTAGTATCAGTGACAGATTTTGTCACTGATGCTCTGTTTTATTTTTCCACGCTAGCCTAAAAATTTGAACTTCATATATATTTGTGGATCTAAAATACACCATCTAGTTTCATGTTTATTGTTGTTTTTTTCTAACATTTTTCATGTTAATTTTTCCTTCACAAATTTAGAATACAAAATTTTTAAACAATTTTGACATTTGGTCATTATCGAGAACAATGCAAGCGAGACACCGATTCATTTGTTGGCAAAGCTTCTTTCTTTATTTAAGAGTGGATACTAGGTGAGAATATTTAAATTTTAGGTTTACAATTTTAATTTAAGCACTCCTTTTCACTTGTTTATTCTTATAAATGATTTTAAAAAATTGTAGGACTTATTTTACAAGTTGATATGATCTTATTTAGTTTTTCCGAACAAGTGGCCCTTATTGTTTCCTTATTAATTTCTTTACACAGTCACTCCCGAGAATTTAATCACTAATCCTTTTTGGAGGGTGAGAATTTTTATTTTTATATTTTTATTTATTCAATCAAGATACTTATATATGAAATTTTATATAATGTTATGTCATTCAATAAAAAGAATACACATCTATAATTGCTAAGTCGACCCATATAGGTTGATCGAACAGTTTGCCAATAGTGATATTTTTTTTGAAAAATATAAATATAAATTAAGATGTTACATGATAGAAACAGGGAATGTATATAATACCAAAGCTTAGCCAGATATAATTTAAGCGGTTCTTAGGTTTATTGATTTGGACTTCGCCAAAGAATTTTGCAATTCATTCATCTATATATAAACACCGATGACAAATTTGTCAAAAATGTCTTTCATATCAGTGACGGATATGCTATGTAATCTTTTAGCCTTTCCATGTTAGCCCGAAAAATTTGAACCTCTACCCACCTCTCATCTACCAACCTATCTTTTTTTCTTTAGCACTTCATATATAATTGTGGATCTAAAATGTGCCAACTAGTTTTATATTTATTGATGTTTTTTTCTAACATTTTCCATGTTAATTTTTCTTTCGCAAATTTAGCATACAAAATTTTTGAACAATTTTGACACTTGGTCATTATCAAGAACAGTGCAGGCAAAAGACTGATTCATTTGTTTGCAAAGCTTCCTTCTTTATTTAAGAGTGGATACTGGCCTAGAATATTTAAATTTTGGTTTACCTCGAAAGTAAGAACAATTAGATTCATCTAACCTATTGTGACCAAAATCTGTTTTGTCGAATAATTTATAAATTATCTCTTTAAAAATGGTTAAATAAAATTAAACATTTGTTCATCATTATAAATAATATCATATTTTATCTTAATAAGTATCGAATATAAGATTAATATTTAGATCTTACAAAACCTACCTTAAGAAATTAAATCATAAGAGGAGAATTTAACGAACTGTGTTGTCGGTGACTTCTTCTACCATATTATTGCCGGCGAATATGCAGAAGTGATCTCCAATTGCAGAGAACATAGAGGCAATATCGGCCTTCAACTCAGGATAATGTGATCCACCTCGTCGTTAACCAGGGCAAAATAGGTTGCATAACGGAACACATCAACCTCGCCTTGTAGGACAACTTCGAAATGAAGAACAATTGGATTCGTCTAGCTTATTGTGACCAAAATCTGTTTTGTCGAATAATTTCTACATTATCTCTTTAAAAATGGTTTAAGTAAAATTAAACATTTGTTCATCGTTATAAATAATATAATATTTTATCATAATAACTATCAAATATTAGATTAATATTTGGATCTTACAAAACCTACCTTAAGAAATTATGCCCTTAAAAGAGAATTTAACGGAGGAGACTACCACGTTGTTGGTGACTTCTTCTACTATATTATGGCCGGTGAATTAGAAGAAGTGATCTCCAATTGTATAGAACATAGATGCAATATCACCTTTGGACTCACAAAGACGGAGGATAATGTGCTATTGTGACGAAAATTTATTTTGTCAAATAATTTTCAGATTATCTCTATAAAAATAGTTAACTAAAATTAAAGATTTGTTCATCGTTATAAATAATATCATATTTTATCCTAATATATATCGAATATAAGATTAATATTGAAGAGTTAAAGATTAATTGTTGATGCTACAATTTGTATGCTTAGGAGTTAAATATTAGTATTATAATTTTCTAGGTTTGGAGTCATTCATAGAATTGAACTTTGAAAATTTATATAGAGCCGAGTTCACATTGCCCGAGTATTTGAAGTCAAAAGAATTTTAGAACTTTCATTATGAACTATGCTAGCTAGCCACTTGACAATTTTTTTCCATCAATATGAGCAGTATCTAAGAAGTAATCTCGTTAAGCATTTTGATGGAATCATGCATAAGGCTTAGTTTTCATTAATGATTTTTAGTGATAATTAACGTGAATCTTTGTCAACTTGTTATTATGGGTTTTTTTGCCCAAATCAGTGTTGTAGGAGAAAAGGAAGCATGCTTTGTCCTACACCATGGTGGAAGGAATCATCAAGTATATGAAACAGCAACCAGGGGTAAATCAATCAAACCCTTGGATGAGGTCAGAGAATGCAACTACCCCGGCAGAAACTTATACCGACGGTAAGAAAGTGTTCATAATTTATGTATATGTTCATAATTAACATCTCTTTACCCTTAATAATATAATGTTCCACCTTAATTTACATGCCACAGCTCCTATTGTATCAGCAGTAAAGATGGGAATCACAGAGATGGTTTGCATGATTGTCCGATACTTTCCATTCACAGTTGAAGAACTCGATAGAAATGGGAAGAAATTGGTCTTTCTTGTGGCGGAGAGTAGGCAACCTCAAGTCTTGTGGCTGTTGTTGAAGTTGAACATCCGGCAAATCCTTGGTTACAGAAAGGTTAGAAGATGGAAAAAATGTGCTTCATATGGCTGCAGAACTTAAGGAAGATCATCATCATCCGTGGTCGATAACATCTGGTGCACCTCTGCAAATGCATTTGGAAGTCAAGTGGTTTGAGGTTCTTATTTTTTCTCGCTAACTTGATATAACCTAGTTTTTATTTTAGAAATTTCATGTTCAGCTCTTCATCGTATATTTATTTTTATGTGAGACAAAACTCACTAAAGGGAAATCGTATGTGCACCACCAAAATTTTCCCTATTTTTCCAGCCTTAGTTTCATTGGCTCATTTAATGAGCTATCTAAATTATGCTTACATAGCTATTTTTTAAGCCAATCAAAGTCTAAGGTAGGGAAAATCACGGAAAATTTTGGTTTTCTTATGTTAGCCAGATATAATTTGAGGGGTTCTTATGCTTATAGTTTCCTTCTTTAGTTTTTTCGAACAAGTGACCCTTATTTGTTTCCTTATTAATTTGCTTGCATACAGTCATTCATACGAATTTTCCATTGAGCAAATGATCAGAAAGGTGTATACAGGAGGAGGATGATACAAGTGAGTAGAGAGGTGATTTTAAACCAGCACCTACTAGGTATATACTTAATGTTAGATTTATTCCACCTATGTGGTCTGATATATAAACTTAATACATTGAAGGCAATCTTATTAATAAGTCTCTTTCTGTGATCTGTCATAGTATTTAATTCAAATGGCTTATGCAAGTATTAGTAATTAAAGTACGGAGGTTATACATGTGTTAAGACCGTATATTTATTTTAAATTTATTATGATGGGTCAAATTAGATATAAGGGAAACTATACAATCACATCTATGAAATTCTTTCTAGCATCCCATCATCAGTAAAGAATAAACCTGATTATACATAATAATTTAAAAAACCCAGATCTTAAATATTCAAGCAAGAGATTTGTAACCATGGAATCATGTATGCTTCCACATTTATTTATTTTCTTGACAATTTAACATGATGTTGGTTCTAAGATTTCCAACCCTTAAAACTCAATTTTGACTCTAAACATTCTAGTCGATTTGAGTCAAACTTTATAGGTGACTCTAAGACGGACTTTACTTTTTCTTTGATTTCTTTTGGTGATTTTGCTGGAAAAATAAAAAGTAAGAACTTTTGTATTTTGAAGAAAGATTTAGCAAAGGTAATGCTTGTGTGATAGATCAGCTGAAACTTCTTCATTGTTGAGCACTCGTGAAGAAGAGTTTTGATCCATTGCATCTTTGGACTAATTTACAAGCAAAGGCTCCAAATCTAATATATGAGACACACAATATAAGTTTAATCTATAAGTTGCAATTTATTAAATATAAAATGAAAAGGGACATGTGTTTAAATACCACATCATCTTATACTTCATCTTATATAAGGCTTACCTTATCATATGCCCCTGTGTTTCCTCACCTGAGTCAACTCTCACCGAGTCAAAATACAACCTTAGCAAATCACTAATGTAAAATTTTTATAGTTTCTGCATAGAAAAAAGACTTAGAACAAGGTTATTAATTTTCCCTACCTTGATAGGGATTCAAAATAATGAGTCGGCTTTCAATGAGATATCAGAGAGTTCTCAAACAGAGAATGAAGCAAGCACCCTACTTGGTTTTTTCAAATTGATGTCTTTGAAATATTTCCATTTTCTAGCACTTGTGTATGCATCTTTAACCAATGCACCCATAAAAAGTTTTTATAGTTTCCGTCCAAGAAAAGACTTGGAACAAGTTGATTAACTTTTCTCTATCATGTCAGGGATTCAAAATGATGTGCTAGCTTTAAAAGAGTGAAAAAGTTAGAAAACCCTGACGTGTGTGGAGAGTTTGTCATGGCCAAATCTGGTTGTCATGACCAAACTTGGTGAGGAGAAGGTTGGATTTGTGTAGCCTATTGTGACCAAAATCCATTTTGTCGAATAATTTATAAATTATCTCTTTAAAAATGGTTAACTGAAATTAAAGATTTATTCATTGTTATAAATAATGTTATATTTTATCCTAATATATATATCAAATATAAGATTAATATTTGGTTCTTACAAAACCTTCTTTAAGAAATTTTGCAAATGGATTACCTTTTTGGCAATTTGTCCAATTTAATAATCCAATTTACTTGTCATTTAATACTGAATTGACTTGACTTTAATACCAATTGTTAAGTCCGGTGGTTTTTGAGTCAAAGTCGGTCATTACTTAAAAAGGAAATAGAACATAAATCCAAATTTGTTTTCCATCATTCATTCTTGTATTCATCATACACCTAAGTTGTAGTATTACTCATGAGTGTAAATTAATTTTGATCAATTTGATTATATTAATTTCATTGTGATCTAACGAATGTAAAATTCCTTTTTCACTTGATTTCTACATAAATATGTACTAATTGCATTTCTCGAGATTCATTGCTGCATATGTACAATGTGCAAACACATTTTACTCAATTTTTTTGGAGAAAAATTAATAATTTAATAATTTTCTTTTAAATTTTCTTGCAGGCAATTATATCAAATGCATAGGAAGAAAAAGGTATTGTCTATTTTGATGAATAACATAAAATTACAAGAAAAAACTATATAATATGATATTTTAATTTTTAAAATTCATTTTGTGATGATATATGACAATTACATGAAAAAGGAAAATACTTTTATTATATAATTACTAGCCGGTGGGATCAAATTAGAGGTAATTACCATAAAAGGGGAAAGTTCTAAATAATAGCCAAAATGTCCTTAGGTTTAACTTTGGGATAACAAAAACACTACATTCATCCTACCCGAACCATGTAGACAAAATAAGGCCACCATTGACAGATGACCGTGCAGCCATTTTCGACCATGTTTAGAATGGCTAGATCTGCCTGCTGCTGTCGGCCAGCTTGGCTGCAGTGCTAGCGGAGTGGCCGGAAGCAGTTACCATTGGCCACCTTGCATTGTTTTGGGTCTGACCTATTTAATTTTTTTTCAAAGTTAATGAACAAAATCCTCACAAGGATAGTTAAGGTAATTCAATTTTCTCTCTTTTATTAAAATTACGTCTTATTTTCCCACCAACTGATAATATAAAAAAGAAAAAACTGTTTATGGTAAAAAACTTGTTAAAAATCTAGGGCTGGGCATGATTCCCCATTTCTTACAAACTGAAGTTGTAACACCCTAATTTTGGTTCACCTAAGAACCGAATTAGAAATGTTACAATCGAGTCGAATCTTGTTTAAAATTGTCGGTCAGTACGACTCGATTGATGAAATATATTGAAATAGCCCTCTTGGTGTCATGAGAATGGAAGATATTATTAAATAGGCATTAAAACACATCAAATATAAGTGAAAGTAAGAATAGAAATAAATGTGCTAAGCTCAAGTGTGAGTAGCGTTTATCTGTCCTCCCACCAAAGTCAACTCAGTGATTTGCAAAACTTATATATATTATATGAAAAACGTTAGTAACAAATGTTACTGGTCCAAAAAATAACTAATATAAATTGGCAAATAAGTATTCCATTACCCACGAAAACTTATGAAACTTCAAGATTTGACTCACACAAGGCGGTAAGCAAACATACTTAAGCAATTGCCGGCTTACATGCACGGCTCATTATCATATTCATATATACATACAACACTTATGCCCTCACACCTTCCATATCACCTGCCACAGTACTCGAATGGCAAAAGGAAAAGTTAAATTACTGCCACATATTCTAGAAACACATTGCATTGCTCAATACCCTCATACACCGCACTACCTCAGGGTTTGATGGAGTACTAGTGTGGTCCACACATATCTCCGTACCACTCATTCTCTCATTCGTGAAATCCATAAAAATGTGCGTACTAATATATTAGGCTTAGGGATGAAGCTTGTATCATAAATTTCTAGAGCTTAAGTTTGAAACCAACAAGGGATCACATCCTTGTAGTTTTATTAAACATGTGTAGAAAACATGATTAATAGAGCGACATCGGAGGGATCCAATAAAATGTTGCCGATGTCGTCTTACATCTAAAACACGGTTAAACTCAACATGCACGGAGTCAAATAGACAAAAAGAGTCCTACGGACCTAAGATCTAAGCTCCATGCGTATCTATACATCTACAACGAGCTTGGACTCCGAAGCCTACATCAGAACCCACTACTACATAAAATATTAATATTTCTATATGATGCATGTTCGTGGTGTGTGCTCATATCATCAATACACCATAATAGAAAAACCATAAAACATACAGCTAAACTCACAACACTAAATCGAGACATAATAAAGAAAATAACTAATAACAAATAATAAATAAATACATACAATCAGTATAAATAGATAGAAAATAAATACATAAAAACAATCAATACTCTAATCATGGACTTGAGTTTCAAAAAAGATAATGTGAAGTTCCTTAATAAAATTTGAATATTCTAGACTTAATAAAATTTGAATATTCTAGACTTGAGAGATCATGATAGAAACCGAAAATAACATGACAACCTCTAGAATTTGCACAACTGTCTAGAGTAAAAAATTTTGCATGAATCATCACCTCATATATAGACTAGCATGCTTTTTGGAAATGAAAATTAGTATGTTCCTGAAAACATTTGAATGGCATCGTTTAACATTTATGGGATGTGCTCTCTAATGAAGAAGTGGCGGACATTGTGGGACATTCTCCATCTCGATCCTTGGCAGCTGTGCCTGGAGGTATGACTATCCAACCTCTAAAGTTGATGACTGTGCAGTTGTTTGCCTTTTCGTTGATACAAATACAAGCAACTATTCTTCTAACATGGTTGATGGGCTACCATCCATGGAAGAGGATGAGGAAAACATGGGTAGCGATGTGAAAACAACAGCAACTTGCTCCTCAACTAACACAGTTCTTGATGTTAGCTTAGACGACTCCAATGAAAATGATAATAATTCAGAGGGTGGCAACCAAGATTAGCTGGCGTTGGAAAGAGTTTCAAGTGTCAACACTCTACTGAACTCCATGAAGTTGCTGTTGTGTCTAATGGTTCACATATTTCTCTTTGAGGCAATATTTGGCATGTATTTTTCTCCTTCATTGTATATCAGTTCAGTGTTCATGTTGTCTGTTTCACTTGACCTGACACACTCTACTTGTGCAATGCGTTGTCTATATCTAACATGAAAGCTGGAATGGCATTAACCTTTCACTTTCAACGACTTAAACTGTTGTGGATCTTTAGTTCAAAAGTGGTAGAGCACTTAAGAAATTCTTGAGTGATGGTGGTTCGAATCCATCAAAAATCCTACGTAATCAAAATTTAATGAAAATTTGAGATGTTATAATTATGTAAATAGATAAAATAACATTACAGAATATTACATTCTACAAAATGTACAAAAATACAATGTTTCCCAACATTTACAACCATACCTTATATATAACCAAAAAATCCTATTGCATGGGATCATTGTTACAATTACGATGAACATTTTTACATGTTGTAAAAGAATGACCTCTCTCATTACAAAGACTACACATCCTTCTTTTTGTTTTAGCTCGAGCAACTTCGTATCTTGCCTTTAATCTTTGACAATTCTTGAGACGACCTTTAGTACGCAATTAAGAGAGGTCACATATAACTATTTGAGGAATATGCTCCATTGAAGTTCTAATTTGCCTCTCAACAGAGTCATTGCTTGTTTGTGCTCTCATTAAGCTTCTCAACCAAATTTTCTAAAGGAGGTAATGCAAAACAATATTGCTCATCTGAACTTGTTCCCAAATCTTGCTGGTGGATAGTCATACTCCGAAACCTCCATATTTGTAATGGAGTAAGTGGACTTGTAGAGGAAAAATGTTGTGCGTATTCTCACTCCGACTTGCATAACAATATATAACCTTAATTGTCCAACAGTATAGCACATATTGATTTGGAATTTTGCAGAGTTGTTTCTTATGAAAATTTTTTAAAATGTGCGTACACAAAATTCCTTCACTTTCAAATTTCTTGCAACTACATATGGCATTCAATTCTCCACAAGTTTGGTAGGCAACAACATGTTTTTTAGCTTCAAACGATTCGGATATTTGTACGGCTTCACCTTCAACTTTTGTTTCATCAAAATCTTCACTAATCTTGTCAAATTCTTCAATTTCCCCATAATTTTCTTCTGTGCATTTTGGTATTGGATTCCCTTGCCGGCGTTCGACTATTTCACAATGACTTGCTCTCCTTTAAAGCCGTCGATGTTGCCATATCAATCTGATTCACCACTGCTTGCTCAAAAAGAACCCACAATAAAAAATTTACTATTCATGATTATATATTTAATCTACAACGGAAAAAGAACTAAGCTACCAATATAATTGACTTTCAAACAATTTAATTGGTTTTTCTTTGTTGATTTGTAAGATTGATTTGCCCACACAAATATGAATGTAAATTTAGAACATCCAGGACCGAAGAATTTCTATTCTTTGTCTTTATTTTCTCCCTCATCTTGTCTTTATTGTAAAAGCAATCATAGTTTCATATGTTTTTCTTTGTCTTAATGCATTGGTCAGTAAAACCGCAAAAGGATCGAAACTTCAGTGGTAAAATTAAAATGACTATAAGGTATAGCTGCATTCATAATCAAAATAGGTACGTATGCAAAGCCATCACGTTTAATAACTTCCGGCTTTTCTTTTGGTACTGAATCTGTATTTGTATAAATCAGACCAATCTTAACCAATACTCATGTGTTTGATGCTATAATGAAACAACAATATTATTGGCATGCTTCTGAAACTTTATAGCAAGAACCGATATTCATTAGACAAATGTGTATCACTTAATTAGTGGTGAAAGGGAGCCAAGTAGGAGGTCGGAAGGTCGGCTCGCTGGCCGTGGACGAAGAACAGAAATAGAGTAAGAACAGAGGAAACTATGAAACCGTCGGCGGCTCAAAACAGAAACAGAGCAATAAGAGTATCCAGCCCAAAACATTAGACAAACACTCACCGGATCAGAGGAGGAAGAAGCCGGTGCTCACCGGAATGGAGAGGCCAGCACCAAGGTCATCACCGGTGGTGCTATCCGGCCAGGGAAAACCGGAGCCGGACTCTACCAGCAAGAGTGCGCCGGAGCAGATACATAGCAACAGAGGAGAGGGCGCCGGACTCCGCCGGCAAGAGTCAGCCGCACAGCTTCAATACGACGGCCTCCTCACCCCAGGATGAGCAGTTTGAGCCGACGCCTCCCGCCTTCTTTTTGCCGGTGCTATACTCCGCTCCGTGCCTTCTTTCGACGGTGCTATACTCGGCTCCCACCTTCACCGCACCAATGCAATTATTGTGAGACACCGATAGGTGGGTGGGAAGATTCACCCATCCATGGTGGAGCATCGTGGAAGGCAGTGGGAGAGAGAAGGGGGAGTTTTTTTTTTTTTTGAAGAAGGCAGTGGGCAGCCCAGATCTTTTTTCTTAAAAAAAAACTTCCCCTCCTCCTTCCCACTGCATTCCACTTCATGACTGCGCCAAACCCTAAAAATTATGAACTACTTTCATGCACGTCCAAATCAGCCAATGCAAAGAGGGTTGTGGTGATGGTTGCGGCAGTGATGTGAATCCCTTCCTTGCATGTCATCGATGAGCCCTTTGACATAAGAGAACTCGGAGAACTTGTAGGGAATGGTGATGGTGCCGTCGTGCCAAAACTCGTACTCCTCCTCCGCCTTTTGGGGAGGCTGGTGAACAGCAGGTGATTCAAGTAGTCCACAAGCACGACCACCCGCTGCCGCTCCTCGCCTTCGCGGCCAACCATGATCGCCACCTCCCCCTTCCTCACGTCCCTCCTCCCATTCCCATGGTGGTGCCTCCCAAAGTGCACGTTGAACCCTCCTTTCATCTTCGGCTTGTATTCGATTTGATTTGTAAATAGAGCCAAAGAGATGTCGAAGAGGAGATCGAGAAGCTATGTGCTACAAGGAGAAGAGGAGGAGGTAGAGGGCAAGGAAGGCGACGGAGAGGGATCGGACAACATCGTTCGACATGGTAGGTGGGCCATATAGAGATTAGGGTTAGGGTTAGGGTATTTGTAGGGGGAGAGAAATAGTTACCCTATGGCCTAGGAGTTTATCTCTTGGCAAGATGCGATTTTTCTTTCTTTCTAAGATATATATAAATACATTTTTTTCTAATATATATATATATATATATATATATATATATATTCTGGGCCGTCCGATTACAAGGATGGCCCAGATTTATTATTTTTTTTAAAAAAAAATTTAATTTGATCTCGACCGTCCGATTAGAAGGACGGTCCAGATCATATGGAGGGGCGGAGGCGGAGCGCCGCCGCCGTGGCAGGGGAGGGTGGCCGACCCTTTGCCTCGATCCGGCCTGCCCCGGCCCGCCACGGTCCCCGCCCCGGCCCCCACCCCGGCGCCCGCCACGGCCAGATCTGGCCGCCGCCAGATGCGGGCAGGCTGCGGCCGGTTGTGGGTGGTCAGCCGCGGCCAGATCCGGCCGCGACAGGCTGGACCTGGCCGTCCCCCGGCCAGATCTAGTCAGGGGACGGCCAGGTCCAGCCTGTCGCGGCCGGATCTGGCCGGCGGCAGCCCCGACAAGAAAAAAAAAATTGTACCGCGGGCGGGCGTCCGCGGCGGGGGAGCGAAGAGGAGGGAGGGCGGCAGCCTCCGCGACGGGACGGTGGCCGCGACGGGGCGGCTGCAGCTGGGCGGCGGGGGAGCGAAGAGGAGGGAGGGCAGCAGCGTCCGCGACGGGGTGGTGGCCGCGACGGGGCGGCTGCGGCTGGGCGGCGGCGTCCGCGGCGGGGGAGCGAGGAGGAGGGAGGGGGAGGAAGCAAGGAGGGGGAGGGCGGTGGCGTCAGCTGCGGGGCGGTGGCCGCGACAGGACGGCGGTGGTGGCGCGTGGCGGCGGCGCGTATTAAATTTTTTTTTTAATAAGAAATCTGGGCCATCCTTAATCGGACGGCCCAGAAGAGCTTGGGGCAGAAAATTTTTTCTACCCCTTGCTCTTCTTCACTTTACCCTATATATATATATATATATATACACATACACACACGATTCAAGCATAAAAAAATGGTGTAAAAGCAAAATAAAATTAATTGAATCAAATAAATCTTCAATTAGTGATTTATGAAAAATCGACCCATTATAGTTATTTTAAATATGACCCCTTATAGTTATTTTAAATATTATAGAATTTTGGAAAGATAACACATATTGATCAAAATTATAAGAATAGGGTTATTTGATTTATTTGAGATTTTTTTGACAAATTTTAAATAAAATCAAAATTAAATCTCATATCTAACTGAAAATCTTCCTAAAATCTAAATATATCGTAGAATCATAGCCAACATATCAACGAGAGCAAATTATATGAAAATTATTATAATCACAACATAAAACTATAAAAATCATATTCAACTACTAACAGATAATTAATCGCTACCCAACAATCATGTAACGATTAAACCTTAAAATATATGAAAATAATCACAACATAAATAAATTGATAAACATCATAATATTCAAATAATAGTAGCTTGATTGCTACCTTCCACATTTTGAAATTGAAATTCCATTATTTTTTCCCGCTACCGCAGACTACCATTATTGGGTGGTCCAGGTACTGCAGCCATCTCATTAGTGGATCCAGCACCAAGGACCGTTGGCGAAGTTGCACTTGCTCTCGGAGCTCTCAATTATTTTTTGAAAACCAACCGAAGACACGTGCCATGTTCAAGGCATATTTAAAACTTATTAAAAATGGATACTAATTTACAAATGAGATTAATTCCAAAAAATATAATTAATCAAAGCTTTTAATAAAAATAATAAATGTCCACTTAACTTTAACAAAAAGATTTATTTTTCGAATATAATAATTACATACAAATATTAAAAATAATTTAAATTTAAATTTAAATTTAAAAATAAGTAATAATCATAATTTGTAAGTATTAATAAGTACAAATTTTATTTTAAGTAAAATTTTATTATTTAAATAAAATTATTAATATTTTAAAATCTTTTATGATGAAAGGTAGCACAGCCACGCTCATCGCGCTTCAATTTGGATCTAGCCGTTGAAAAAACATCCGCTGCAGGAAAGACCTCTGATGAATTCTGTTCTCCCCTCCCTCCCATTCCCGGCCCCTCCGCCACACCTCCGCCGCCGGCCGCTGCTCTCTGCCTCGACTTTTGCCTTCCTGACCGAATCTCGGAGTGGGTTGTCGGCAAAGATGGGCGGCGTCGAGGTTTCGAGTCGGAACCATGGCCTGCCGCCCTGCCGCCTCACCCCGCCGCTTCACCATGGTCTGCATCCCCCTCCCCGTCGGCGTCATTGAGCTTGGCTCCACCTACCTCATCTTCCAGAGCTCCGATTTCACTTCGACGCCGCCGACGACCCCACCCACTTCGACGCCGCGCCGCCGACGAAGCTCGCCTACTTCGACGACATGCATCGCCTCCACTCCACTGCCGCCTTCCTCCTCAATCTCCAGGTCTCCCCCGCCACCCCCTTCTCAATCTTGTATGATTCCTGCTTTTGTATGTTTTTTTGTTAAAATCCTAATTTGATGAATGCCTAAATCTTTCCGGCGTGAAGCTCACCCTTGAGCTTGTCGAGGAAGTGCTGGGAAGGATTAGCAATGGCGGCGTCGTTGCTCTGGCTTTCTTCAGGTGGGCGGAGAAGCAGCGTGGTTTCAAGTACACGACAGAGAGCTGCCATGGGCTGGTCGAGGCTTTGGGTAAGATCAAGCTATTTAGGCTCGTGTGGAACACGGTGGATCAAAGGCTTGCCGACAAAGGAGACCTTCCTTCTAGTCGCTCGACGATTTGCCCAAGCGAAGAAAGTGAAGGAAGCCATCGAGATGCTCGAGAAGATGCCCAAGTTCGGGCTTCAGCCCGATGTGTCGGATTTCAGTAAGGTCATTGACATTATCAGCAAATCCAGGCATGTTAGGAGAGCCCAAGAGTTCTTTGATGAGATGAAAAGGAAGAGAAGGTTCTCGCCTGATCTCAAGAGCTACACCATTCCCTTCCAAGGTTGGGGGAAGATGCAGAATTTGCTATGGTTGAAAGATGTGTATGATGAGATGAAGGATTCCAACCTGATGCTGTAGCATATCGGATTCTCATACATGCTTATTGTGTAGCTACGAAGTTTGATAGAGCAATCAATATGTACTATGAGATGGAGGTGAAGAACATCAATCCAACACCCCACATATATTGCACTCTGATCAATGGTTTAGGCTGCAATCAGAGATTGGATGATGCTGTGAAGCTTTTTGAGCTGTCCAAGGCTAGAGGTATCCTTCCTGAGTTGCCTACTTACAATGCAGTGGTGGGTGCTTACTGAGTTGCCTACTGGTTATATATGTTCGGGCATAAGGTTTGCTTGTGCTGTTGAAGATTTTTATTACTAAATACCTTTCAGGTGGATGATTTTGATACATTCAAGGAGTGGATTCTTGGTTTTAGAGGGATCAAGCTAGAGCCACATATAAGAGCATTGTTGTTGATTTTGATACATTCAAGGAGAGGATTATTGGTTCTAGAGGGATCAAGCCAGAGCCACATAGAAGAGCATTGTTGTTTGTAGACAACTCAGGTGATGATATTGTCCTGGTACTGTAAATGTGTTACATTATTCAGTAGATATTGGTTAAATGAAATGTAGGGATTTCTATCACTTGTGAACTTAACTGCATTCAAATAGATATGATACGGCTTCAGGATGACACAACAAATACTCAGTTTATTACCACCACATTCTGCCCAGAGCTGGTGATAGTTGCAGATAAGACATGCGGCAACGCACAGAAGCAGGGTTAGTCGTGTAGACGTTGTTTCAAAAGAAGAAGCTCTTGATTTCATTGAAAATGATCAGTCCCATCAATCGGATTAAAAGTTGCTAGTGTTAGATGTTTTACATATTTAGTGAAATGCGTAGATATAGTTTTGTTTTCAAGCGACGAATTTGTTTAATGTTGTACAGTCAACCATAAAATCAAATATAAGTAGACTAGAATGTTGGATCTGGAATAGTTCTTTACTGAAATCTATGTCTGGGATTAGTGGATGTAAGTTCTTGTATTTGTTCTCCGGTTGGACATTTTCAATATGGTACCTTGCAGAGGATTGAAATTTTTATGGTTATTTGGTATTTTATATTCGATTGTTTTTGTAAAAGAAGCCAGTCGTTATTCCGAGTTGTATGCAGGTTGTGTTTATCAAGGCCATTGGAATGTAAAACTGCAGATCATGTATTTATTAAAGTCATCATTTTGTTTATGGGGCTAAACAAGTGGTTGATCTGGCACTCTTGATTGGGGATGAGTTTTAACAACTGGAAGCAGATAATTACCACATGCCAGTTAGAAACTAGTCTTTACAGAGTAGGAAAGGTAATAAAAAATTAAAAGAATATGAACATAGATTATTCTTGATACCAGTTTCAGTACAACAAAATAGAAGCTTCGTTGCAAATGAAATGGCTCATGCTTGAGTATTTCTCTGAAATGAAGTATAACCGAAAGCACGGCAGAACGTAACATGGTTTGAAGCATAACCCCAATAAACTTGAATGTGGCAAACTTTTTGGGTTGAGCTGGGGCAATGATCTTTGTAACAACATAGCAGTCTTGTGGGGTGATGTTATTATAGTACTCTATGGTTTCTGTGATTTCAAAACCGAATTTCTTGTAGAAGTTTATTGCTTCCTCATTGTTAGTTTGCACATGCAAGTAGATCTTGGAAATATTTTGCTTTGAGGCGGGTTCCAAAACATGATTCAGCAGCCTTGTTCCTGCAGAAACCCAGAGTGTTGTAATCGACAATGAAAATGGTAACAGCCTAACCCACACACTTGAAAAAAGCTGGCATGATAAGAATATCACACTAGACAGCTACTAAATTTACATTAGACAATTCAAACATTTAACGAAAGGAAAATAATCTTCTCAAAGGTCTTACAGCTAATATTGGCTGTAAGATCTAAACTCTCACAAAGCAACAGTCATTACTCGCATGGTCATACTACCTTCAATTTGGTCTTTGTTACTTTTAGCCTTAATCTAGGTACATGGTTCAACAGAATTAGAAGTATGGATCAAACGCCACGATATTCCAATGTCCTCAACATGCACTAGAGATGTCGTGCTATGCATAAATCAAATCTGAAAGTGATCAAACGACCCTTAGGGATTATGCAATGGAACTAGAATTCAGTGAGACATTCCAATAGTCTACAACTGTTTCTAATGATCTATTCCTATACACATTATGCAGGCAATGTTTAAAAGCAAACCTACAACTCAAGTATGTACTGTTGATTTTTTAGCCAAATGGGTCTGAGAATCGACACAAACTAAATAGTCACGCTTCATCTAAAATATTGCAAGAAAAATAGAATAGCTCTAAAAGTGGTCATTAAAATTAAATTGGACGTTATCAAACCAAGCTAAAAGAAAATAAGAGAAATGGAACTTAAAAAACAAAAAAAGTATGAATAATCATGGTTGCAAAAATCCGAATTGGAATCGGAATCGGTTTTCGAGGGAGTCGGAATTAGAATCAGAATCGGTCTAAATCGAACAAAAATCGGTTCAGTTAAATCGGTCTAAATTAGTCATATATAATAATTTGATAACTCATAATATAAATATATAAAAATTAGATATTGATGTCATTTTGATATTATTGTGTGTATTATATTTTATGATATTTTATCATATTTTTTTAGATTTTTTTGAATTATTTAAAATTAGTTATTATTTTTAACTTGAGTCGGACACGAGTCAAGTTTTAATTACAAGAATGTCACGATTGTTATTTCTTTCCCCTTCGCCTGTCTCTCCCGTATCTGCCCTCCTTCCCCATCATCGCCGTTGTCGCCGCGCCCCCTCCCCACCTGCCCCACCCCGCCCTGCCGGTTTGCCGACACCCAATCCACGGTATGGGGCCAAAACACCAAGTCATTCTATAAACCCGAACAGCTCCCCCTTCTTTCTTCTCCAAGCGGGAAGCAACGGCGCCCACACATATATCACTGTAAGAAGCTGCAAAGAGAAGCAAGTAATTTGGTTGAAGACATATCCATTGTGAAAACTTCAGAGGCCAAAGAAATCTTCGACAGTGATTAGTCACTAGTAATAGGAAGGAAACTGTGTGAAAAGTCAAGTTGAAAACCTGCCCGATAAAAACAAAGACGTCACAATTAGGTAGAGAGAAACAAACTGCCGTGAAAATTCATCCCAAAATGTTTTTTAATATAAAACAATCACTACATCAAGCAAGCCTCTCAAGCATACATGCATGATATTATACCATATATGCATGATATATCATCCCAAATGAAAAGCCCTTGCTGCACAACATTACAAGTTGACAAAAATAATAATAAACCCTCTTAAATTTTCCAGCCCCAAGTTATAATCTGGGCTGTCCTTATGATCAGACAGCACAGATGAGAATTTAAGACAGGAAATTTTTCCTGGCGCACCTAAGTGGATAACGGGTCAGAGAAGGACCTGGGTTGGCGCTACGAACAGACTAAGTATAGGAATTTTGAGGATAAAATTTTCTAAAATAAGTGGATTGTGAGATCTCTCAACTTAGCATTACATCTAATACCTAATGAGGTAAGATATTATTTATAAGTGAGAAGATACTATAGATCTTCAACTTCGTTATCCACTTTTGAAGATATAACATATGCCCATTAATTTGCACTTTGGGCTGGGTTCTTACAGATGACATTAGAGCAATCTGGTTCCATATTAAATACTGGGCTGGACTAGAAACGTATGCTAAGATGTTAGTCACGAGCCAAGAAGTCACTTGGGCTAGGGCTTGCTACGAGCCAAGTATATGAATTTCGAGGACAAAATTTCCTAAGGTGGGTAAATTGTGAGATCCATCAACTTAGTCCTACATCTAATACCTACTAGGGTAAGTTCATGCTTACAGTGGGAATAGTATATAGATCTTCAACTTTATTAATAATTTTTGAAGAGATGATTTAAGACTATTATATTACACTTTTGGCTGGGTTGTTATAAGCGATTTGAGATCAAGCTGACCTCGTGACGTTTATGATCGTGCAAAGGGATACCCTACAACATGGGTATCATGCTAGCCCTGGAAACTGGAGTATGGTAGAGGTGTAATCTGCAAGATGTACTAATGGAACCTAAAAGGTGCCCACCCCAGGCGGTTGCCTAAAAGACACAATCACTGTCTTCACCTATAGTTGCATAATGAGACATGTGTATACTAAAATAAGGTACAATATGAAAATGTGGGAAGGTCATGTTAATGTCCATTTTGGAGTAACATTGTTATCAGTTACGACGGATGTAGCCATCATCCCCAGAACTATAACACATACAACCCAAAGGACAACCCCTAAACCTCTAGGCTAATCATTAAACAATAGACGTGTGCTTTTTGATTAAACACTAGTTACGCACATTCTAGTGGATGAGGAACAGCCATCCCAAATAATCCTGTGTCAATGGAAACCCATGGTGAGGTGGGATAATTGTCTCAACCCTCTTCTGTATTTTGTAACCGGTTGTCCGGTACCAATTTGTAGTACTCTATCTCGACTCACTTAGTTATTACTACTATAGGAGATTTACAAATAGGGCTATAAAATAGTCATGTGTAGGCTACCTACCATGTAAAAGTGCACACCATGAGGCTACATAATACTACACACTAACACCTCTAATGTCGAGGTATCCACATGAATGCCAATGAAGGTGATCTTGTAAAACCAATGACTCGAGTCAGGATTTTATTTTCAAAACTAGTCAATTCGACTGTTATTTTTAATTGGGTTAATTTTAAAACACGCATGCTGAGCCAATGCCAGTCTTGTGTTATGAATCATGAGAGTCATGTGTGCCCAAGTATATGATGATAATGTAAGTAAGATAATAACAGAATGAATTATCATAATATATAAAAATACGCCTAGATATTTTATTATTTTAGTATTAGACTGTAAAATTATTTTTAGGCCGAATAATACATTAGGACGCGTTACAGGATAGTTTGGGTGAGTTATTAGTTATAGCGTATGTTATTGTGATGTTATGGTGTATATTATATTTTATGAGATTTTTTTCTATTTTTTAGATTTTTTAAGGATCATTATGAGTTAGTATTATTTTTTACATGTGTTAAAGTTGAATCAAGTTTTAATTACGAGAAGACCCTCAACCTTCTCCCTGACCACTCATCTTCTCCTCCTCCAACTTGTCTTCTAAGCTAAATAACGTATTAAAAAACATTACACGTAGTTTGGACAAGTTATTAATTATATATTATATTATTGTGATATTATAATATATATTATATATTATAAAATGTTATTAAAATTTTTAAAAATTATATATATATATATATATATATATATATATTTTTTTGAGTCAAGATCAATTAAAGTTTTATTTACCAGACGCCCGACCTTCTCTCGGACTGCTCGTCTTCTCCGCCGTACACCCTTTTAACTCGCCACCAACGCCGCTACGCCGCCTCCCCACCGCCCTGCCGCCCCGCCTCCCCGCGGCCGATCGACGCCGCTGAACCTACCGTACCGTTGCCGTGCTACCCCGAGCACCGTCGGCCGTCGCCCGGCCTCCACGACGCGAGGGAGCCGAGCCTTCGCGCTGCGCTACCGTCGCCGATTCCGCCGCCAGTGATCGTCGCCGCCGCCATCCAGTCGCCGCCTCAACATCTCCGACCCTCCCGCGACCTTTTCCGACCGGAACAGAGCCCAGCGCCGCCCATCCAGACCGGATCTCCACACGGCACCACCCGCCGCCGTTGTCTTGCCCTTCCTTTCCCTCGTTATTGTTATCACGTTGCGGCTAAAATGTCCTCCGCTTTACCGGCGTGGTTGCGAAGGAAACAGCAGTCCAGGTTTGTGGATTTCAAACTTATTGCGGGGATTTTAATCATTTCAAGTCTGTTTTATGCACAGGTGACCTTCGTTTTGAATACTAGATCTGAACAAATTTATTTTTTTGTTTTCCAGCCACAGTGGATCGACGTTGAAACAAGGACAGAAGAAATCGGACGAAGGGGAACCAAAAGGTGAGGTCGATGCTGATAAAACTGCGACGCAGGAAGTCCCTAGCAAGGAGTCAAGTTTTTCAGAAATTGGCTCCATCTTTGAGGGAGATGGTTTGGCCTCTCCTGGATTCAACTGCAGCCTCGATTCGAGGGGGAAGTTTAGATTGGGCCAATTATTCACAGGTATTCTTAGTCTTTGGTTAATCTTCAATTCCCATAAATTTGTTTGTTGGAGACAATATTAATAGAAGAGCGATGGGTTTAGAGGAATTTGATAAGTAATAGCAAATATAACAAATTATAGAGAGAGAGAGAGAATTCGAATCCCCGATGCGGCTCTCAAACCCGGGAGTTCTAACGTGGTAGCCTTAATTTTCTCTGCTTTTTTTCCATTTTACGGTCCCCCTCTTAGCCTTAATTTTCTCTGCTTTTTTTCCATTTTACGGTCCCCCTCCGTCACCTGAGGCACATGCCAAAAAGTCGGCGGCACTATGAGGTACTCCAAAACATTGGAGCTGGCAAATCCCTGGCAAAAACTACTGATGAATTGTCCATGGCTACAGATTCTAGAGAAGCTGGTGATGGGTCACCCTCTTCTCACACCGATGGACTCTTTAAACCAGATCCCATTGTCACTTTTCCAACAGAACCCGGCTCAACACTAGAGTCAGCTATGGATCGTAAGGATAAGGATGTAGGCAAATTAACCATCGAGGAAGAAGCCACAAATAAGGTCTCAGACATAGGTCCATCTGGGAACGTGACTAGAAATGTTGAGGGGAACATGGAAGCAGAAGCTCCATCAGCAAAGAGTCATGTTGGACCTGAAGTAGATCCTAGTTCCAAACATGATGAACATCTTTATTTACCTGCAGAAGAAGAACCATCTGCCAAACAACTTGTCGGAATAGCAATTGCCAATAAATCCTCCTCCCCTTCAAATGATAATATCATACCCGAGACTCCCCTTGCAGATAGTGGTGAATCATCACTTGTTCCTTCACTTGTTGCTCCTCCTCAAATAGATACACCCATTTCAAAACAAACGGAAATTTGCAAGAAAGTTTTAAGCCTCCTGGATGATGACAACATAACAATGGTCGCACTTTGGGGGCCAAGAGGCGTGGGAAAGAGCACCCTGTTGAAAAGAATTGAAACCGAAGCACAGCGTCTCTCGAGCTTCAAAGTGGTCATTCGTGTTGTTCTGCCGGTTGCTGGGAATATTGAGCAAAAGATCGTGGATGATATTGCTCATGAATTGGGTGTAGTAACCAGATCCCGAGACCGGCAGCTCTGTGACATACACCATACGCTACTATGCTACCGATTCTTATTGTTGTTTGATGATCTAAAAGGACCTTCAGAATTGAAGAACATTGGAATTCCACTACCTCTTGAGCACAACAGTGGGAAAATAGTTTTCACATCGACAACGAGCGATGTGTCACAGTATGGAGATTGTCAAGCAGTACAAGTTGCAAGATCAGATCATGAAGAGGCTTGGGAACTATTCAAGAAAGAGATAGGCAAGGAAGCCTTAAGAACTTCTAATCTGACCACGTTAGAGCATGCTAAGGAGATCACAAAAGAGTGTCATGGACTGCCACTCGCGATCAAGCTTTTGGCAGGGATAATGAAGAGGAAGGACTCTCCACAAGAATGGCAGGATATGAAGCTACAAATGACTGACAAGGAATCAATAGAGCCAGACAACCTTGAGAAAATTTACCATTTCAGTTTACGTTCTCTGCAAAGTTATGAATTGGATTGCTTTATGTTCACTTGTTTATTCCCCAAAGACTACTGGATTAATGAGATTGACTTGATTGAGTATTGGATAGGGGAGGGGTTTCTGTCATCTGGCTGCAATTGTGTTAATGAAGTTACAAAGAAAGGGCAGGATGTTCTTGAGCTGCTTAAGACTGCCAACCTGCTAGAAGAACAAGCTCAAAATCGACACATTCATAAAGCTGTAAAAATGCATGATGCCTTACGCGAGATGGACTTGGGTTATGCAAAAACTGAGTTGGTGGAGGCAGGCATGGGACTGAATGAAGCACCCGCTTATAAGAAGTGGGAAACTGCTAAAAGGATTTCCATCATGGCAAACAAAATTAAAGGCTTCAGAAAGTCACCCAGGTGTGATCACCTTATAACATTGCTGCTCAATCGGAACCACCATCTTCGCGAATTGCCAAAAGAGTTCTTTAATTTTGCACCATCACTTCAAGTCCTGGACCTATCTCATTCTGGTCTACGTACCCTGCCACCAAGTATAGTAAAGGCAGTTAAATTGCAATACTTAAATCTGTCATCCACAGAAATAAACAACCTGCCAAAAGAGTTGGGGAAATTAACGATGCTGAAATGTTTAAAACTGCGAGAAACTAGAGCACTTCGCTCAATCCCAGAAGGTATTCTATCCAAGTTTGTGAATTTGCAGGTGCTTGACATGTTTCATAGTGATTTTGCACTCAGGAAAGAAAATTCTGATAAAATTATTGATGAAATGGAAGATTTGAGACAATTGGGAATAGTTGGAATTTGTATAGAGAATTTTGGTTCCCTTGAGAGGCTATCAAAAAGTAGGGTATTGGCTCGCAAATTGGCATATTTGCAAATGTCATCCTGTTTGAATATGCTATCCATCGAACTTCTATCAGCATTTGCGACCATGGAGAGTTTAAGGGAACTTGACATATCTGGTTGTCCATTTCTAGAAGAAATAACAATCCATCAAGAACGAGGAAGGTCCATTGAAGGGATTCAGAAGCTCCCAGCTCTTGAAACACTTAACGTTAGTTATAACAATTACTTGAAGAAGTTTCAAGTGATGCTGCCTCAGCAATGTCTGGTAAATCTTCGGAAATTGGAAGTTTCCTATTGCCCTCTAGTCGAATCTGTATCATGGGTTCAATGCCTTCCCAACCTCACAAATCTTCTTATGGAATCCAATGACAAGATGAAAGACTTATTTGGTGAGAGGATGGCAAGTCGCCAGGATTGCTTTCCAAAGCTAAGGTTTATGACTCTTTTAAATTTGAGTTCACTCCAAAATATAGGGGACTCCATGGATTTCCCTTCTTTAGAATCTTTGGTGATTTCTCGATGTCCAAAGGTGAGAAATCTTCCTGCAGGAATTCCTTCCAAGAACTTGAAGGAAATTCGAGGTGGCATTAAATGGTGGAAGAATCTGATTTGGGCAGATGAGACCTTTAAGTCTTCTCTTTTACCATTATATAAAAGAGAAGAGACACTATGGAATTAAAGAAGTTCAAATCAGTCGATACTTGAGGTATGCTTTCTAGATGCCCTCTTCCCTTGCTTTTTTATGATCACTAAACATGAAATTGAAAATGGTATTTTCTCAAATTACATACCATTCTCGTTTGATTATGTTGATAACCTTAAAATTATATTTAATTCAATAAAAAGTATTGTAAAATTTTGGCAAACAGAACATCAAAGTTAGACATGGGCTAACCTATTCATAATCAGGATTATGAAGATATTTTCCAGCTTTTGAGAATTAGGGCATGCCCCTCCCTTCCAAGCTCGCATCCACCCTACACTATGATTGCAAGTCCACACCATTATTGTCCCATATGCATTCCTTACTCTTCCACAAGATCAACGCTCCCATCCCTCTCCTTTTTGTTTCTCGATTATTGTGGCAAAGTACCCATAATGATGCCACCAACCAATCAACATGTGAGTATCAGTGGTTAGCCACCAATTTATTGTGATATGACAAATCTTGATGGGAAAATAATGATGTGCCTATAACATGAAACAAAAAGTGAGAAAATAATGATAGACAAGTGACAATTTTTTTTAAAAAAAGTGCATCAGCTAAGCTCTAATAAACCCTATTTATAGATGTTTTTTTTAATGAATGCTTACCTATTATCCCATTTTCTTTGGTCATATTCGTATCCTATGATTTTCTCATTGATTCCCCTGCAAAGCCACGAAAGCCCCATTCTATCTACCCTTTCCTTATTTTCTCACTTCCCTTTTTCTCCACAAACTCAAAGTATGGAGGTTTACCATGCCATATGTTGAGTGTTGATCGTCTATTCCATGTTTATATATACTTGTCATAATTAAAGTCATGAAATTTTGAGTAGTAAACTAAGATTATAGACGAGTAGAAAAGTAAGAGAATAATACTAATGTGAAACTGCAACCAAGAGGATTATTTTTTTCCTATTTCTCATTGCTAATTTCTTTATTCCTCATTCGAATAGAACTTCTCCATTTAATTTGCTAACATTAGCTTTTTTGTTGATTGTGATAATAATGCTAGTATTCAGTAGATCTGAAGGGCTCAGTACTTGACCATGACTAGAGGCTTTTGGCTTTGGTGAGAATTTAGTGATGTTAGCCCAAGGCCTACTCCTCGCTGCCAGACCAATGAGGAAGAGTTGGAAGATGAATTCCTCCAAAAGATCGAACACACAAAAGCATTAAAATTCTTTGAGAGGAAGAAGAAGAGGAGGAACAATCAATCCGTTTCCTAATTTAGTTTTTTCTTATTATGAACATTAGTAGTCGAATCTTAGTTGGTTTCTCATATTAGATATTTCCTTATTAGTTCTTTCATATTTGAGTAGAAATTGTGAATTACGCATAATTCTTGTAGGATTTGATTAGTTATTTGCTCTCAAAGTTGAAATAGAAAGTTTGCATATAAATATCAGTATGGTAGACGATATGGAGGGATATAGCATTCAGCAAATAAAGTTATTGTTTTCTGGTTTACAGTTTTAATTTTCAGTTTCTATTCTTCTCCATTCTCTTTGTCATTGAAGTTAAGAGAAAACCTATTGGAATACTAAACTTTGTCGTTGAAATTTAGACCCACACCTTGAACCATAAATTGAAATAAAAGACAATCACATTCATTTATCTAGTCAAGTCAAGTTATAGTTTGAACTATGAGAGCTGTCCAGCTGAGCATAGCTGGCAGCGTTGGTAAGTCCAAAAAGGATTTTTCACATACAGGCATTTGGTCAAGACATACGAAGAAACCACATATTTTGATTTATCACGAGCTCGTCCATTTTAACGTAGACTGAAAACGCAGCAGCAAAGGAGCTGTTTTGAGTAATTAAACAACTAGATAGTTATATTGCAATTTGCGAACCAACGTACAACTTCAGGAACCACTGATCAGACGAACAATAATAAAACTTCAACTTTTGTGTCTAGACCAGATGTCACAACCAAAAAACTTCATAACTACATTGGTAAAAGAATTATTCCAGGGATAGAAAACAATGAACCTTTGAATGCACACTCGCTTCCACTATCTGTTTCAGACTTTTGACGCTCATCCCAAACATGTTTAAGGTCCAAATTAAGCTTGTTTGAAGAAGACGTATTATCTGCGTGGAATGACAGCACAAGTCAATTAAAAAAGACTATTAGAAGACTACAACGGAGCAAATAAGCATAAATGCCGAGGCTGACAAGCTTCGGTCAACCATTAACCAGGTAAGTGGCGGAAGGGAAAGAAAGCTTATCATTTTATCTGGAAAAACTTCTCACATTTTCAACTAAATGATCCTTCGAAGGCAAGCTTTTACTAACAGAATTGTTCGTCTGGAGTCTAGATGCAACTAAAAAGTTTTTCCCCTTTTTAATAAAAAGCTCAATATTTTTTGATATTATCAGGAGGTGATAAAATGCAGCCTAATTATTAAAAAAGAGAGAAAATATGAATTATCTAAAATTCCCTCATTTAAATAAAAAATAAATTTAAAATTATTTTCATAAAGTATGGCATCCAACTCGCTCTTGATGTTGGCCAGCCTAGCTTGACCTATGGCAACCAGATCTAACCTTCGGCCCATGGCTATGGTTTTATAAAAGTTTTTTTTATTTTAAAATTTAAATTAATTTAGATTAAGTCAATTTATATTTTAACTCACAATTAAAAAAAGAAGGTAGTCTCCTTATTATTGAAGTGATACAAAATTCATATAATATAAGAAGTGTCAGGAAATTTATTTCACAATATGAACCGAGTACCTATTATGATGCAAAAAATGACATCTAACAAAAGAAGTGGGTTTAGTTTATGAAAAAATGACACCTATTCTTACTCGTGTGATATATGGATGATTATAATTATTATTGATTTATTTGTAATAAAAATGTCATAATTTATATCAAAAATATTTATCAATTTGTAAAACAAAATATTTATCAATATTAACTTATTTACCAATTTATCAATTTTTTACATAATAAAAAAATATATCATATGGCCTAAATTAATAAAGTTTAAAAATAATATGTACAATTATAACGTCAAAAAGAGAATAATTACAGATTATAAAATTTTATGTATTCCATAAATAAGTCAATAAAGTATTTCATATTTCCCCCTTTTTTATTTTATCATCAACTTGTTATTTTTATTTTGATATTTCAGAGTATCAACTTATTTGTTCTTTCTGTTTATTTCCTTTTTTCAATTATACACATGGCATATTTGTTTTCCTTTTAGTATGAGCGGATATTCCAAAATTTAATACGATCTTTTAGATTACAAGGACATTTGGACAATGAAGATAATTTTGACCAAGTAACAAATACAGCTGAATTATTTAAATAAATAGCTAGATAGTCAAGATTTATATCAAGTTATTGCTAACAATAAACAACCCTTTAATGTATTGAATTGTATTAAATATATATAAAAAGGATAAATAGTTTGGAATTTTGAAATTTTGACATATCTCTTATCCCAAGGCTTACATAGTAAAATAAAAATAAATAATTTTTTATTTTTTAGAAATTTTGAACCCAATGTTATTTTATTATTATTATTATTATTATTATTATTATTATTATTACTATTACTATTAGTAGTACGAGGAGTCAAATTGGACTCGGTCACCACCGGTGCCCGGTTCACCGATGAGATAGACCACCCTGGGGTCGTGACTAGGCCGGCGCAACCAAATCGCTGCCGACCTTACTCTGCCCTACAAATCTATATAGCCGGTTGAGTTCTGGCTTTGCCACCGCCGGTTGAATTGAGGTGGATCAAAGTCTGCAGCAAGTTTTGCATTAAACTAGACGTTTTCGTTTAGTTCGGTTGATTCTTTTGGTACTTGTAATTTTATGTTTACGTGGGCACTGCATATTCTAAGTCAATTATTTTCTTTTGGACCGGTATTTTTTTATACCAATGTGGTGGAAGTTGGAACCCGTTGAGAAAAATATATATTTTTCTCGAGGAGGATCTGCGATGGAGAATTCATTAATGGGTTTATAATGAAGCCATCTCCCATATTCTGGATTTTTTTTATTTGTTTGGACTTGTTTTATTCTTTGATACCGATGCTGGGTGGAATAGGTTGATTTATGAATTCGTAATTATTAAGTTTTTTGATTCATTCTTTGCGTTTTGATTTGTAGGGAGGCGAGGAATTAATGGGTCAAGTATGATGACGACCAACCCCTGTGTTCTGGAATGGTTTTGATATATATATATATATATATAATTTTGACTCATTGAATGATCTCCTACTTAAATTTTGATTCTCTGTTAATAAATAGATGATTACAAAAATTATTTTTAATGCCTAATAAAATATTTTATGCATAATTTTAAAATACAAATGAAGCCGATTCAACCCGTTTTAACCAAAATATACCCGGTACCAACTACAATTAGTATTGTATTTAAAATTTTGACTTAAGCATTCCACCTTAATCGGGCATATTTTCAAGAAATTGGGCTTGGCTCTAAAGCCTTGTGGTCTGAGTTTCAAGTTGGACTTTGATTTTTGTGGACTCGTAATCTTAGTCTAGAGGTTGGCCCGTGTCGGCTTTGAAATTGGGTCTTCAGGGTTTAATGTGGGTTTAATGTCGGCTTTTTTTTTTCTGGTATTTATGGAGGGAATATCCCAAACCAGGGTGAGCATGCACATTCAAATGGTCGAGTCCAACCGACGTGTGAAGTGTTTGTGGCCAAATTCAACAATGAATTATGATCAAATAAAAACATACTAAGCGTGGACATTTTTTTATTTGATTGAGTGAGCGACTGATTGGTCGACAAAAAAATCGTATATTAATAATATTAATGGTATTTTTTTAATTTATTATCAAATTATCATACAAAATTATTAAACCTAAGGCATATAAACCTTAGGTTTTGTACTTTTCATGGTTATATATATATATATATTTTAATACTTTTAAAATAGTAATTTTAAGTTTTATGCTTATTGACATAAGAGAAAATTAGAAGAATAAAAATAATAATAAATCATACACAAACGTCCACTCTGGCTCTCTTCGTGACATAGAAACGAAAACAAATACGTTTCAAAAACTTCGCCGGCCCGACTTTTCTCAAAGGGAATTAACGGAAGTCTGCCGTTAACGTCAACCATCCCATCCCTTACTACACGGATTTTGAGGGACTTGGGCTGAGAAAACGCTTCACCATCTGACGGTGGGCCGATGATTCCCGTTTTGTTTCAAGTGCTGGGTATTCAATGAATCTTGTTTTCCTTTCATTTTTTTTGTTTCCTTTCTAATTTTTATTTTGGTTATGGTAGGCTCCCTTAATAATAATAATAATAATAATAATAATAATAATAATAATAATAATAGAGTCCAAGAAATTAAAATTAAAATAGCACATTCACGTATAATTTAGTCCTGCTTTGATTTTATGCTTAGCCTAAACCTCAATTATGTGGCTTTTATAAGTGGGTTAGTAAATTGTTTGTTTTGATGGTGTTTTATTTGCTTTTTCCCTCTCAATTTCGGATTCATGAATTTTCGCCACCAATTTTTGCATTTATATTTTTACATATTGTCTTAGACGGATATGTTTCGTTTCATTTACTTATGTTTATTTACTTATGATGCAAACTTGACTACTTATTTGCGTCATTTCTATAATACATTTTTTTTGTTAATACATTTTTTTGTTTGGACTCTAAGCAGCTATCATCACACTTTGATTTCAAAATGTTAGAGTGTGGGAGCATGCCTGATTTTCATGTTGAGGGTATGAAATCCGTCATTGTTACTGTTAGTGGGTACAATGGATTAGAGAGGTTTCATCTTATCAGGTTCATCATACAAGTCGGTGCTAATTATGTTGGTGCAATGACAAAGTCAACTACGCATTTGGTGCAGTGTCCTTCGGGCTAATTCCTGCTCACTGCAGGTCTGCAAGAAATTTCAGGGTAAGAAGTACAACTTGGCGAAAAAAAATGGTGCCAAAGTTGTTAATCACCTGTGGTTTGATGATTGTGTCAAGGCAGGGAAACTTATCCGTGAATCCCCCTATGCCACTCAGAGGTATATAATACCAGAGGTTATTTGTTCTGTGTAATTATCAAGGCTTTTGGTGTAAGTATTTATTTTCATTTCATTGTGATATCCCTTGGTATGCTAATTTTAGTTGACTTAAAACAAATGTTAGAACCAGTCATTTTGTATGCATTTGATGTTCACAATCAATAATGATTATTGATCGATCTTCTTCATTTGAGAATTGAAATGGCATCGAATATTAACACTTGCCATCATGTCACTGGCCAGATTGTGCCATTGATCCATTAGTAAAAAATTTTACTTCGTTTTTTTTTTGTCAAATACACAGGCAAAGGAATCGGTTGTCATGAGATAAAAAGAAGTGATACCAGCACTTCCTCCCATGCAACAAAATCTGGTCAGAAAGGAAGGAAACTAGTAAAAAAAATTTTATCAAAAATCTCCTCAAGAAGCTCTCTGTCATCTGATGATAATGCACATTTAGACCCTCAAAACGTATCTGTGACTCACCAATTTCAAGAACTTCCTGAAGGAAGAATGAAGGAAATCAGAAACTATAATGATGTGTCGGATGAGGTCAACAATTTTAGTACTAATGCTGATGAAATTTTTAATGACGCTTCAGAAGAAGTTGAAGAGGCTTATCAGATGAATATTTACCCCAATTGTACCGTTTCTTCTGACTCCAACAAATCATGTCGTCAAAACTTTAGTCTGCAAAATTCTCCTATAGATGTTTGTAAAAAAGGCTCACCTACAATCTAATCTAGTCGAGTTGTCGTGCGTGATATGATGGACGGATTATAGTTCAACAAGGGGAATCCTGCCATGTGGACACCGCTTTTGTTATGCATGTATCCAGAGTTGGGCAGATCAAATGGTACTAGCTCTTTCTTGCCATACATTAGTGCTTTAAACTGCCAATTTGGTAATTTTATAGCTCATCAAAATGATGTTAAGTAGTAGCTGCTGCTTGCTGGTATTTGTTTTCATTGACAAAATATCTTTCTTTGGGACAATCCATTCAATATGAATGTCTAGTCATTATTAGATATCAAAATACTGCTGGAGTTATGTTCAAGATATTTGTTTATGTTTTGTCTCCTTTGGAGCATGCAAAGTTACTTGCTGTTCTTCAACTGTCAAACTCTAAGTTTTAACTGCTTCTATTTTCTGATGTAATGACATTGCTAGGCCTTAAAGGGGAAGCCATCTACATGTCCATTGTGTAAAGCTATCTTCTTGATTATCAGGAAGGAAGAAGATGCTGAATTTTGCGATCAGAAGATCTTCTCCCAGACTGTTCCGTGTTCTTCAACCAGTGAAAACATTGTCATACTTCAGGATGCAGAAGGGTCTTACAGCCAATTCCAAGTAAAACTCATATTCCCTTATGGTTCAAAAGCTTATTCTTTAGTTGGTTTTATTGTTTTTTTTTAATTTTTTAATATCTATATAGGCGAGCAAAGTAGACTGCATTCTATTTTTGAAAGCTATTTCAGGCACCATTCATTTTATATATTATTTGCCAACTAATACATAAAGACTAATTCTAGTATCCTACTTGGAAAGAAATAGTATATATGTTTGACCATACATTGATTGGAATGCATTATTACTTATTTTTTTCATTTGCAAATTGAAATTTTCAATAGCTTTTGGTTTCGTTTATTATTATTGTTAGTTTCTTTTAGTACTTGCTTTACAATGCGAAGCAAGTTATTATAATGTTTTTTGTTCTTCTAACTTGTTACTTGTCTTTAGTCAACTATGTGCAATTTCGGTAGGATCTTGTGTCCTAACTCCTAATAATACTGAAGGGTGTTATTTGGCAATCAAAAGGGGATGTTGGCACATACAATTTTCCCTTCATATCGTCCTGCGCCCATTTTTGTTATTCCTTTCTTTTCTGATTTTTGCCTTTTGTTTTTATCTTCCCTCTTCTCTGCTGTCCCGTTTAGAAATGAACTGTTTAAATTTAGCTCATGGTCGGGCTGTGTCTGACCTTCTAGGAGTGGCTTGTAGCCACTGATCTATCTATTCGTTAATTTGTTTTTTTGTTAATGACTGCTCTTATGGATTTCTTTTGCTCGACGTATATCCTATGGACTGGATTTTGACGAGTGATTACTTTGTGCTCTGTTGTAGTTTGTGGATGCCCTCACTGCATGAATACAGAAGCAACTAGTACATGTTAGGCACTGTAATGTTAGTTTTTCTTCAGTGGCTGCAATAGTGTGTCACATTTGTGTTTTTGGTGGCAATCGTACTTCCTATTATTTGGTGTTTGTTTCAATGACCATCATTTTATATTTGTTAACACTCTCAATTTTTTTGGTTAATGGTCATTTCTTGCTATGTTTTTCAGCACTCTTCAACATCTCTTTGTCACAAATGTCAGAACAGAGAACCAGAGGATCTTCTTGTTAGCTGTCATCTTTGCCGAAGTAAGATGGTTCATTCTTTTTGCTTGGATCCTCCTACATTTCCATGGACTTGCATTTATTGCAAAGAACTCCGGACGCTGGTGCATCATTTCCGCTAGCTGGCTATTTGATGTGTGTGCATGTGTGTGAGTGTGTCTTTTATATGGGCATTACTGTATGATAAGATGCACACTAAAATTTCACTTGTCAACTGTTCACATTTGGTTATAGTGCTGCATAACAAACATTTGATGTTGTAGCTCTTTTTATTTGAACTTTTTAGATGTAAGAATCTTGAGAACTTTTTACGGAAAAAACCAATTCTCCTTGATTTGCCGCAATTCAAATTAGTCATGAATCGGCTAATTACGGTTAGAATTGGCCCATTCATGGTCCACTTTTGATGTAAGTATTGAAGGATTTGGGTTCTTGAGATCAGAGAAACTAGTGTTTTCGGGTTTTTATGTTGATGTAAGTCTTGCTGCTCCCCTAAATGAGAGGTTTCATGGAAATTTGAAGGGAGGTTCATCGTATTAATTACACTATATGTGTATTTATGGATGTGGCCACTTGAGGTAAGAGGAACTTTGAATGGTTCATGGAATTCTCTTTTCTCACTTTGCCGAAATCTAATTGCAAAGATCAATAAAGTATCTCTTATTAAATTTGATTGTACTTGGGAAATGAAGATAAACCAAGCAAGATGTTGTGTCGTGCACAACTTATATTATGGATAAATTTTTAATTGTTTAGATAAATTCTCGTTGAATGATAAGATAGATTATATTAATTTAAAATATTAGATAAATTATAGTAAAAAAAGATATATTATAATAATTTAATTTTTTTTATTTTTATTATATTTTGATTAGTCAAATCTCTTACTTTTAATCACAAACCAATATTGAATTCTCTTTTTATTAATAAGAGTAAATTATTTTCATTTCTTCATCACATTAGATAAATATCAATCAATGTGAATATTTTTTATAGGATTTTGATTTAACAATGTCTCAATTTTCTTTAAGATGCATCTTTCAGGATGTTTTATGAGTCTTCAATCTTTTGCCGAATATTTGTTTCGATTGTTTTGGTGTAGAGAGGGGATTGTCAGATTTTTGTTTCTTTTCTTTCACGGCCATCCAATCTAATTGTCTTCAGAACTGGTATGTCAAGAACACATATCAGTGAATTGAAAAAAACCACTGAAATTTACAAACAGAACACAATTAGCAAAGTATCTAAGATGTTTGATAAGATCAGGATTTTTAAGCCATAGAACAGGATTGGTAGAGGATTGGTAAGGCCTTCTAAGAGATGTCGCCAAACTGCATGCAAACACAGTAAACACATCAAACCCTGTTCCACCTATAGCAAACCCTAATCCTGAACATAGTTGTTTGTGGTTAGCACACTACATTTGTACTCACCTTGCTTATATGTGATCTGGGTTTTTGACATCGTCTCTCACGTCGTCTTAGAGCAGAGTACCTAAAAAATTCATCCCACTGAGGTCCTTTACTAACTCTCTCACCTCAATTATATTATAGATAACAGGAGGCAGTAACCATTTGGAGTGTAGTTAGAAGACATGGTGATCAGATGAATACCATATTTTGCTAAGTTCTGAAACTTGATCAGTCATACTATAACTCTTATAAACAACTGGTGATTATGAACTTCTGAAAAAGAGATTCTTCTCAGAAAATATGGCCATGGATTGAAAGAGGACTTCAATAGTCACCAACACTTATCTATGAATAGACAACACTACTTTCAAGTTTCAAACAAGTATTATTTTTTTCATAAAGCAAATTAGTCTTTTGCTCAATAGCACATTTACATGGGATGGCACTAACTTCAAACAGTTTTATTAACCATCACCAAATTTTTCCAAGTTTCAATTGAAAGGAAAGAAAGAGATTGCCAAACTCACAATGAGTTGCAACTCTGCTCCAAGAACAGAACTCGGCCTTTTGCCAAATCATGAAATTCTGTAGTCAACGTAGAATACTCTAGTTTCGTCTCAGAAGAGGAAATCCTCGTCCGCTTCACAAACATTCTCAACCTAGCTTTCTCACCAACGGCAGACAGCCATTCTGTTAATGTTTCCATTGTTATATAATCAGGTGCACAACCTTGTCCACTCATTTGATCCATTAACTTGTATGCTTCATCCAGCATATTCCTTGCATGGAGGCCTTTGAATAACGAATTGTAGGTGGTAACATTTGGAACCACCTTTCTGGTTTGCATCCATCTCATCCATCAAATCAAGGGCACATTCTACTTTCGCTCCTTTGCAGGCATTATTAATCAAAATATAATACATGACAGTATTTGGTGCAACTCTCATTGCTCTAAAAAGCTTAATGGCCTCTTCAAATATTTTAGCTTTGCAAAATCCATGAATTAGTGAACGATAACTTATTTCCAATGGAACATGACCCTGATCAATCATCTGCTTTATTATTGCCTGAGCAGCAGAAAATTTTCCATCTTTGCTAAAAGCAGAAATAAGAGTATTGAATGTCACTTGGTCAGCTTTGATTCCTTTCATTTCCATATCCTGAAGGACCTCATATGCTCTCTCAAATTTCTCTTTTTTGCAGAGCCCATTAAGTAGGATGTTATAGGTTAAAAGATCATCACAGAAAGCCACCTTGCTTAGAACAGCTATGAAAGTAAAATACGTGATGGAATCTGGAATTAATCCTCTCCCTGTCATCTTAGAAAATAAGTGCATTGCTTTGTGCACATTATTCACCTCAAGCAAAGCTACAATTAAAGTGGTGTATGTGTGGCATTGCCTTTTATGCCCTTACTAACATGCACCATGTTAAAGAAATCCAGTGCTTTACCAATCTTCCCATGCTTGGATAATCCACCAACAATAGTATTAAGGGTTACTTCGTTTGGTAGGATGCCTCTCTCACACCATTTGATTATGAAGTTCCAAGCACATATCAATATTACCAGCTCTAAAGAATCCAACAATTAGACAATTGTAAGAAGCAGTATTAGGACAGCACATTCCTTTTGATTCCATTCTGTTAAGAAATGCAAGGCCTTCTTCTGGCTTACCAGTCCTGCAAAGACAATCAATGACAGTATTCAAGATGACAATATCAGGTTTATACCCCTCGCTTGATTCAGAAATAAGGCTGTTGATGAGATGCAATGCGTTGCCCGCTCTACCAAATTTACAGAGGTGGTTGATAAGAATACCATATGTAACAACATTAGGGTTGACACACATTTCCTTCATCTCTGCCAAACGAGAATGCATCCTGGGAAAATTAGCTTCTCTACCGAAGCCAGTTAGAAGTGCATTGAAAGTTGAAAGCAAAATCACACAGCCCATCTCCTTCAAGGCATGGACAGTATGCCACGCCTTACCAGAATTGTGATTCTCACACTAGCTTTTTATGAATTGAGTGAACTGCAAATGACTAGGAAGCAAACTCTACTTCTTTGCAATATCGAGAAGCAGGTCAACAATGATCGAAGCCCTGATTTGGCAGAAAGCAGACAAGAGAATGGACAGTGTGGCATGGTTAGGTCGACAAGTGGCTTCATAAAGTTCTTGCATCTCACTAGCGAGGTCAACAGCATACTTATGATCCACTGAATTAGAGGAGATGAACAAAACCTCGAGCATATTATTATAAAGTGAAACATTTCTAGAAGAAGCATCGATATCATGGAGAAAAACATGCAGTGCGTCGGACACCAATCCTGCATGCCCAAAACTATAACAATAGAAGATGAAAAAGCAGTGTGGTGTATCCCCATATCTCTTTACCTTTCAAGGAGCTTCTTCACTCGGTTATGGGGGCAGGGCTGCTCCCTGCTGGCAAGCTTGAACAAGGCCTCAAAGGCAGCAGACTGATAAGCAACGAGGCCCACTTGAAGGGACTTATCACGTGATAACGCAGAAGACCATCATTCAAAAAAGTCAACAGCTTTTCCACTGTCACTAAGCTGCAGCAAGAATTGGGGAAGATGGGGGCGGAGGGGGTAACAACTGGCGACACTGCTTTTCTGTGCAACTCATTGGGTAATGCAGCAGATGCTCCACCACTGGAGCCATGAATGGAAGAAGCTGTCAAGCAGAAACGTCGGCAGCAGACAAGATTAAACATCGCAGCCTCCTTCATGCTGCTTCAAGAGTTTTTCAGTTCCAACTGTCACCCAGAATTGCATTGTTTTTGTTAACCTTCATCAAAACAAGATCCACCAAGAATTCCGCAAACATGATTGAGCTCTTCAATATAGTTACAGGGAGATTTTAGGCAGGAAAAAATTTATGTTAGAGGGAGATCAGAATGAGATCTGAATCATAAAACTCATAGCACAAAAAAACATGGTGAATCATTTGGGCGTCGCTGGCCGTGAAAGATCAATTGACATACATGTGGTTGTTCGAGACGTTTTGCTATTGGATTGGGTCAGGTTCCTAATAATGCTTTGTTGGGAGCTGTAAACATTATTGTCAATTTGGGATTTCTGAAGAGTAATGTTATCTTCTAAATGCTAGGCTCCGGGGGCTCTCACCGCAGCAATTGGATATCACAGGGCTCTCTCTGTTTTCTTGCTGTGGTGGACTTGGTTTTGGGAGCGGTAAGGTTTGATTGAGCAGTGGAGGTGACTTGTTCTTTTTCTGTGTTGGTTTGGTGACGCCTTGTCAGCTGCGAACACATGGATAATGAATGGGTGGTTAACCCTTTAATTTTTACCATCAGATGAAGGATACTCATCCTTTCCTGGCCTTATTGCTCTTGCCCATATAGTTTTATTATTATTATTATTATTATTATTATTTATAATGTGTCCGGTTTAAAATCTATGAAAATCATCATCCAATTAGGCATACCAACAAGTATCATACAAATGTTGTGGCGCCAGCCACATCTTGCACACCAAATTATTTTAAAAATACTAACACAAATAAAATTCATTCATTAACTGAATGCTAAAAGCTGATTCCATTCGATCTACCCAGAATACCCAAATAATATATATATATATATATATATATATATATATATATATTTCATTCAACAATCAATGGATTCAATGCCAGAACCTTAAAAAACGATCCAAAGCTTTACAAAATAGGAAGAAGGAAAGACCTTGCTGTGTGAAGAAGGGGTTAAAGCCCAGGATAGCCTGCCGGAAAGGGGGATCGATATAGAATTCTGATGTGGCTAATTTCAACCATGCCAATGACTAAAATATGCCACAAGTCATTAGTTAACAGATCAATCTAATGGAATTAAAATTGAGGGAGGCCAAGCAATAATTTTTTAAAAGAAGGAGACTATGTGATGATTTGACCTATTTTAAGAATTAATATTGACCTAAAAATGTAACCGATTATTAAAAATTTTAATATTGCCATATATCGCTCACGTTAGGATCTTATATATGCATCTTAGCTATTCTCGTCTGTCACCTAGCTTACAAGTTTTTCATTTAGCAAGGAGTGACATACTAATTGGCTCAACCTCGATTCAAACATGGTATAATTTTGATAAATATATAGCAAAAATGTCTTTTGGATTAATCATGTTATTAAATTAAACAAAAAATTTGGCTATTGGGATGAGCCATTATTGCACAAATTAAAATCGAATGTTGAATCGGATGTGCAGTATAATTTAAGTCAGTCATTAATCTCTTCCCCCTGTCCCCACATCATTCTAATACACTTAATTAGACTATTTTTTAACAATTAATTCAGCCTATGCAACTTGTGAACTATATATATATATATATATATATATATATATATATATATATCTTCTCCTGATATAAACTCCCACGCCATAGGTTAACCGTTTCTCTCCCCCTACAAATACCCTAACCCTAATCTTGCCCCAACAATCATATTACGATTAAATCTGAAAACATACGAAAATAATCACAACATATATAAAATTGATTAACATCATAATATTCAAGTAACAGTAGCTTGATTGCTACCTTCCATATATAACATATTTTGGAATTGAAATTCCCTTGTTTTTCCCAACTACCACTAAACTCAACATATCTAATGCAAAATAAACCATAAAAGGCACCAAACCCTAAAAATTATGGAATACTTTCATGCACGTCCAAAACAGCCGATGCGAAGAGGGTTGTGGCGGTGATGGGAATCCGCTCCTCGCATGTCGTCGATGAGCCCTTTGACGTAAGAGAACTCGGCGAACCTGCAGGGAATGGTGATGGCGCCGTCATGCTGGAACTCGTACTCCTCCTCCGCCTTTTAAGGAGGCCGCTGAACAGCGGGTGGTTCAAGTAGTCCACAGGCACGACCACCCGGCGACGCTCCTTGCCTTCGCAGCCGACCATGATGGCCACCTCCCCCTTCCTCACCTCTCTCTTCCCGTTCCCATGGTGGTGCCTCCCAAAGTGCAGGTTGAACCCTCCAAAGTGCAGGTTGAACCCTCCTTTCATCTTCAGCTTGTATTCGATTCGATTCGGAAATGGAGATGTGGAAGAGGAGATCGAGAAGCTCTGTGCTACAAGGAGAAGAGGAGGAGGAAGAGGGCGAGGAAAGAGACGGAGAGGGATCGTACAACGTCGTTGGACATGGTGGGTAGCCGCAGAGTAGGAGATGCAGAGATTAGCGTTAGCGTTAGCGTTGGTATTTGTAGGCGGAGAGAAACGGTTTCCCTATGGCCTAGGAGTTCATCTCCGGGCAGGATGCGATTTTTTTTCTTTACAAGATATATACATATATATATATATATATATATATATATATATATATATCTTGTATACATCTATGTATATATCTATATCTATATATCTATTTCTACATCTATATCTGTTTATATATCTATATCTATCTATATATCTATCTAAATCTATCTATACATCTATATCTATCTACGGTGGGTTCTGGTATGCGCTGCAAACGCGCAGCAAATTCGAGCCACTGGATCAAATCGATCCAGAAGCTTGGATTCATTCCCCCCCATCCCCCTGGCTGCGCACCCGCCTGCCACTGCCCCCACCCCTGGCCGCGCCGACGCCCATGCACACCCCCTCCCCCTTGCCCAGGGCCACGGCTCCCCCCACCCCTGCCCGGCGGCTGGGTGCCTACCCACCAGCCGGGCCCTGGCGGCAAACATGGCCCCCTCGCATTCCCCCCCCCCCCACCCGGGCGCCCCCTTCCACCCCACAGCCACGCCCCACCCCCCCCCCCTCTCCCTCGCCCGGAGCCACTGCTCCCCATGCCCCCACCCGGCCCCACCGAGCATTTTCCTGCTGGCCCACCACCCCACCCCCGGCCCGCAAATGCGACCCCTCGTGTTTCACCCCGGGCGCCCCCTTCCCTACCCCCACACCATGCCTCCCCCTCCCGTGGACCAGGCTGCGATAGCGTTGGCCAGTAGGTGGCCGGTGGTGGCGTGGCATGGCAAAATAGATGGGGGAGGAAAATGGGAGAAAACATTTGATGGCAATTTTGTAATAAAAACGTGATTTGATCTTGACACGAGTCAATATTATGAAATAAATTTAAAAAATAAATAAAATAATTTCATAATAAAAACTTGACTCGCTCCCGACTCGAGGTAATATTGACTCAAGTCGGGAGACAAGTCAAGTTTTTATTTTATGATTATTTTATTTTTAAAATTTATTTTGTAATATACACTTGAGTCGGGACCGAAGTTAAAATTTTATTTTAAGGTATTTTATTTTTAAAATTTTTTTTGTAATATTGACCGAGTTGGGAGCGAGTCAAGTTTTTATTTTATGGTATTTTATTTTTTAATTTTGTTTAAATTTATTTCGTAATATTGACTCGAGTCGGGAGCGAGTTAAATATTTATTACAAAATTACCATCGCCCTTTCATTTCCACCCCCCTCCCCCACCTTTGTTTTGTTGCATGGTTGGGGGTAGCCCCAGCCCCTAGCGACCCCTACCCCAAGCCTCCGCCGCCCCCCTCGACTGCCCCTAGCCCCCCACCAGTGCCCCTGGCCCCTCCTGCCACCCCATGCCCGCCCTCCCCCCCCCCTCCCTCCCTCAGTAGGGGGAGGGGCGTGGCGGTGGGTAGTGGCTAGGGGCCCAGTAGGGGGGGGCTTGAGTCGCTGCACTGCAAACACATGCAGCACATACCAAAACTTTTGATCTATTTATATATCTATGTGTGTGTATGTGTGTCTATAAATATATATATATATATATATATATATATTGAAAATATTGTTATGCGCTGCCATGTTTGGCAGTGCTTAGGAGGGGGACCGTTGGATTTCAATCCAATGGCTCCCCCAACTCCATCTTCCACCCCCTCTCCTCCCAGCTTTCCCGCCATTCCTCCCCCCCCCCCCTTGCCCATAGCTGCCACCCCCCAGCGTTCCCCCCGGCTTCCCGCCGTTCCCCACACCCCTTCCCACCGCTCCCCCTGCCCCCCCCTCACCCGCGCGGGGTGGGGGAAGCAGCGGGAAGCCGGTGGGGCGACGCTGCGGCCGGGAAAGGGGAGGGGGAAACATGGTGCGGGAGCGGTGGTTGCGGGCAAGAGCAGTGGGTGGGGGGAGGGAGACACCAGGGAGGTGACGATGAGGGGAGGGCGGGGGAAGCAGGGGAGGGGTAGTTTCGTAATAAAAATTTAACTCAATCCTGACTCGAGTCAACTTTTTATTATGAAATAAATTTTAAAAAAATAAAATAATTTTCGTAAAAAATTTTGACTCGATTCCACGCATGATCAAGTGAAGTTAAAATTTATTTCGTAAAAAAACTTGACTCAAGTTTTTTTATGAAATAAATTTTAACTTCACTTGATCATGCGTGGAATCGAGTCAAAATTTTTTACGAAATTATTTTTAACTTGCCTTGATCAGGCGAAACGGGATCAAGCCAAGTTTTTTTACAAAATAAATTTTAACTTGACTCGATCACGTGTGGGATCAAGTCAAGTTTTTTTATGAAATAAATTTTAACTTGACTCGATCATGCACGGGATCGAGTCAAGTTTTCTTACAAAATTATTTTATTTTATTTTTTAAATTTATTTCGTAATAAAAAATTAACTCGAGACCGGATCGATTCATATTTTTATTACAAACTACCCTCCCTTGTAAACCATGATCAAATCTATGGAAGCATTGGTTTATATATAGTGATCGTTTTATTCTTCACTGCCATAAATAGGAATTTGTCACGCCACCTGCAGTCGGCAACCTCGCTGCCCGCCAGAAAATGCTATCGCCACCTCACCCACTGGGGGGATCGCAAGGGTGGGGTGGCGGCTATGAAACGAGGGGCGGGAGGTGATGGGAACACCGGGGGAGGGGGACCCCGTGGTGGTCGAGGGTGAGGCGGATGGGTGGATCGTGAGGGTGGGCCGGCGGCTATGAGCGCGGGGGGGCGGGGGGGTGCCACGGGGTGGGTTTGGTTGGTGGCACAGGGGGAAGAAAGAAGGAGGAGAAAACAGGGGAGGGGGAAATGCAGGGGTGTGTTTTGGGCTATTGGAATTATGTGTTGCATGCATTGCGAAAAAGGGGCAGCACATAGCATCCCTTCCCATATATCTATATCTATATACCTATATCTATCTATATATCTATATTTATATATTTTGGTAGAAAAATCATATATATATATATATATGAAGTGGGAATAATTAATTATTATTGAGAAAATATTTACCATGAAAAGGGTGGCTTAATGCATATTATTCACCTTTTAATTATTCGTTTTTAATTATTTAAAGATAAATTTTGTCATAATTACTTAACTACAGGTGGAGAATTATTTTTAAAAAATATGGTTTATGATTAAGAAATAATGCCTTATATCATAGTCGGCCAAAGCCACCTACCCAATCTCGCTTGCTCGTACCCACGTGCCTCTGACTGCGGACAACCACTATTGGGTGGTCAGGTACGGCCACCGCAGGTGGATCAAGCACCCAAAGACCATTGGCTCCTGACAAGTTGCACTTGCTCTCAGAACTATCAATTATTTTTTAAAAAGCAGCCAAAGACACGTGCGATGTTCAGGGCACATTTGAAACTTATTGAAAATGTATATTAATTTACACATGAAATTAATTTCAAAAAATATATTTATCAAAATTTTTAATAAAAATAATAAATATCCACTTAACTTTAACAAAAAGTTTTATTTTTATAATATAATAATTAGATACAAATATTAAAAGTAATTTCAATTTAAATTTAAAAATAAGTAATAATCATAATTTGTAGGATTAATAAGTACAAATTTTATTTAAGTACAAATTTTATTAATTAAATAAAATTATCAATATTTTAAGATTTTTTATGAGAAAAGGTAGTGCTTCAATTTGGATTTAGTGATTGAAAAAAACATCTAACGTTAAAAAAACAATTAGAAAACCATCCTACGATAAAAAAACCTGTTATGAACTTTTCTACCACACTATCCATTAGTGTACTTAGATTATTAGTTCCGTCCTGCTTATTTCGTTTAAATTTCTTCTTTTATTCTTATGAGGAGCTAATAATTTAAAGTTTGAGTCAAATTAATCATTTTGACTAACCGTTTTTACGTAGATGATAAGTAAAAAAACAGTAGGAACTAGAATGAATAGCACAGTAGCAATAAATGCTAACGTGGGTATTTCGGTCTCCGGAGTAGGATCCGCGGCTCAAATTAAAGCCATGAAACAGGTAGCTGGTAAATTAAAATTGGAACTAGCGCAATTTGCAGAGCTAGAAGCCTTTGCGCAATTTGCTTCTGATCTTGATAAAGCCACCCAAAACCAATTGGCAAGAGGTCAACGATTACGCGAGTTGCTTAAACAATCTCAATCAGCTCCCCGCCTCCGCCGCCGCTGGCGGCTCTCTGCCTCGACTTGTGCCTTCCTGACCGAATCTCGGAGTGGGTTGTCGGCAAAGACGGGCGGCGTCCAGGTTTCGAGCCGGAGCCGTGGCCCGCCACCCCGCCGCTTCACCATGGTCTGCATCCCCCTCCCCGCCAGCGTCATCGAGCTTGGCTCCACTGACCTCTTCCAAAGCTCCAATTTCACTTCGACACCGCTGACAAACCCACCGCCAACAACCCCACCCACTTCGACGCCGCGCCGCCGACCAAGCTTGCCAACTTCGACGACATGCATCGCCTCCACTCCATCACCGCCCTCCTCCAATCTACAGGTCTCACCCGCCACCCCCTTCTCAATTTTGTATGATTCCTGCTTTTGTATGATATTTTTGTTAAAATCCTACTTTGATGAATGCCTAAATCTTTCCAGCATGAAGCTCACCCTTGAGCTTGTCGAGGAAGTGCTGTGAAGGATTAGCAACGGCGCTGTCGTAGCTCTGGCTTTCTTCAGGTGGGCGGAGAAGCAGCGTGGTTTCAAGTACACGACAAAGAGCTTCCACGGGAAGGTCTAGGCTTTGGGTAAGATCAAGCAATTTAGGCTCGTGTGGAACATGGTGGACGTCATGAAGATCAAAGGCTTGCTGACAAAGGAGACCTTCCTTCTAGTCGCTCGACGATTTGCCCGAGCGAAGAAAGTGAAGGAAGCCATCGAGCAGGTTCGGGCTTGAGCCCGATGGGTCTGGTCTGATTTCAGTAAGCTCATTGACATTATCAGCAAATCCAGGCATGTTAGGAGAGCCCAAGAGGTCTTTGATGAGATGAAGAGGAAGAGAAGGTTCTCGCCTGATCTCAAGAGCTACACCATTCCCTTCCAAGGTTGGGGGAAGATCCAGAATATGCTGCGGTTGAAAGATGTGTCATGATGAGATGAAGGATGAAGGATTTGTAGCATATGGGATTCTCATACATGCTTATTGTATAGTTAAGAAGTTTGATGAAGCAATCAATATGTACTATGAGATGGAGGTGAAGAACATCAATCCAACACCCCACATAAATTGCACACTGATCAATTGTTTAGGTTGCAATCAGAGATTGGACGATCCTAAAGGTTGGTTCCTTGCCCTGACAAAACACATCGTGGAATCACAACCGCCATATCAACGAGAGCAAATTATATGAAAATTATTATAATCACAACATAAAACCTATTAAAATCATGTTCAACTACTAACAGATTATTAATCGCTAGCCAATAATCATATTACGATTAAATCTGAAAATATACGAAAATAATCACAACATATATAAAATTGATAAACATCATAATATTCAAATAACAGTAGCTTGATTGCTACCTTCTATATATAGCATATTTTGGAATTGAAATTCCCTTGTTTTTCCCAACTACCACTAAACTCAACATATCTAATGCTAAATAAACCATGAAAGGCACCAAACCCTAAAAATTATGGAATACTTTCATGCACGTCCAAAACAGCCGATGCGAAGAGGGTTGTGGTGATGCTTGTGCCGGTGATGGGAATCCGCTCCTCGCATGTCGTCGATGAGCCCTTTGACGTAAGAGAACTCGGCGAACCTGCAGGGAATGGTGATGGCGCCGTCATGGCGGAACTCGTACTCCTCCTCCGCCTTTTTAAGGAGGCCGATGAACAGCGGGTGGTTCAAGTAGTCCACAGGCACGACCACCCGCCAATGCTCCTCGCCTTTGCGTCCGACCATGATGGCCACCTCCCCTTCCTCACCTCCCTCCTCCCGTTCTCATGGTGGTGGCTCCCAAAATGCAGGTTGAACCCTCCTTTCATCTTCGGCTTGCATTTGATTCGATTCGGAAATGGAGCCAAGGAGATGTGGAAGAGGAGATCAAGAAGCTATATGCTACAAGGAGAAGAGGAGGAGGAAGAGGGCGAGGAAGGAGACGGAGAGGGATCGGACAACGTCGTTGGACATGGTAGGTGGCCGCAGAGCAGGTGATGCAGAGATTAGGGTTAGGGTTAGGGTATTTGTAGGGGGGAGAAACGGTTACCCTAAGGCCTAGGAGTTTCTCTTGGGAAGATGCCATTTTTTTTTGCTTTAAGATATATATAAATATATGTGATTTTTTTCTTTTCTAGATATATATGATCACGGTTTGTATCATTGTAAAATAAAATTAATTGAATCGAATAAGTCTTCAATTGGTGATTTATGAAAGAATGACCCATTATATTTATTTTAAATATTATACCCATATTGGTCAAAATTAGAACAAATGAAATCTGTTGAAAATATGCAGGACGTTAAGTAATTTTGGAAAAATCTCATTATTTTCAGATAACTATTAGATACAACCAACTTTTAATTATTCATAGACTTATCATTAGAACACAATTAATGAGATTTTTTTATAAATTTTAGATAAAATCAAAATAAAATCTCAAATCTAACAGAAAATCTTCCTAAAAGTCGGATTTGCATGCAAAACATACAATAATATTCTTGCGTAAAAATATCTTTTGAATTAATCATGTTATGAAATTAAACAAAAAGTTTAGTTGTGGAGATGAGCCAAACTAAATCGAACCGAAAAATTCAATTTTGTTCAAATTTCTGGTTTGAAAAACCATGAATTGTCTAAGAATGTTATTATTAATATCATTGGGATGATGTCTAGAAATTTATTTTATCCGATTTTGTGAAATCTGGATTAATGTAGAGCCAATAGCTAGTACGAATTAATGTGAATTAATATGGAATCAACCGCAAACATGTAATATGAATAATAATTGACAAAATACTTTTAAACTTTTTTTAATTAATTTCTCTACTTGAAAAGGTCATTGATTAATCATGTTCACTTTATTGCCTTCATCATGGACAAATGAAAAACAATAGGAATTAATTATGTCTTATTGATAATTTATAAATATATAGGAGGAGTTGCAGTTCATATGATTGAAGATACTATTATCTTATTATGATAAAGCGAACAATAAAATCAAAGGCTTTGTTATTAACTCCTCTTCTATTAATTAATATGATATGATTATTGTAGGCTAACTTGTAAATTTATGAATATTATACAAAGTAAAAAAATACTACGCTAAACTTGTTGATGTGTCTTTCTTCTCTAACTAGCTTCAACTCTAAATAATAAAGAACCACTCTAAATATTTCTTGATCAAAAGGAAAAGGTTGGTTCCTTACCCTGACTAAACATATCACAATTATATGAAAATTATTATAATAGAAAACCGATTAAAAATCATATTCAACTACTAATAGATAATTAATCGCTACCCAACAATCATATTACAATTAAATCTGAAAACATACGAAAATAATCACAACATATATAAAATTGATAAACATCATAATATTCAAATAATAGTAGCTTGATTGCTACCTTCCATATATAGCATATTTTGGAATTGAAATTCCCTTGTTTTTCCCAACTACCACTAAACTCAACATATCTAATGCAAAATAAACCATGAAAGGCACTAAACCCTAAAAATTATGAAATACTTTCATGCACGTCCAAAACAGCCGATGCGAAGAGGGTTGTGGTGATGATTGTGGCGGTGATGGGAATCCGCTCCTCGCATGTCGTCGATGAGCCCTTTGACGTAAGAGAACTCGGCGAACCTGCAGGGAATGGTGATGGCGCCGTCATGGCGGAACTCGTACTCCTCCTCCGCCTTTTTAAGGAGGCCGCTGAACAGCGGATGGTTCAAGTAGTCCACAGGCACGACCACCCGGCGACGCTCCTTGCCTTCGCAGCCGACCATGATGGCCACCTCCCCCTTCCTCACCTCCCTCTTCCCGTTCCCATGGTGGTGCCTCCCAAAGTGCAGGTTCAACCCTCCAAAGTGCAGGTTGAACCCTCCTTTCATCTTCGGCTTGTATTCGATTCGATTCGGAAATGGAGATGTGGAAGAGGAGATCGAGAAGCTCTGTGCTACAAGGAGAAGAGGAGGAGGAAGAGGGCGAGGAAAGAGACGGAGAGGGATCGTACAACGTCGTTGGACATGGTGGGTAGCCGCAGAGTAGGAGATGCAGAGATTAGCGTTAGGGTTAGGGTATTTGTAGGCGGAGAGAAACGGTTTCCCTATGGCCCAGGAGAATATAGATAGATAGATAACTAGATATAGATATAGATAAATATGAAGTGGGAATAATTAATTATTATTGAGAAAATATTTACCATTAAAAGGGTGCTTAATGCATTATTCAGCTTTTAATTATTCGTTTTAATTAATCAAAGATAATTTTTGTCATAATTACTTAACTACCCTAGGTTGGGTGGAGAATTATTCTTAAAATAATATAGTTTATGATTATGAAATAATGCCTTATATCATAGTCGGCCAAAGCCACCCAAGCTCGCTTGCCCGTAACGCCCCCTGACCGCGGACGACCATTATTGGGTGGTCATGTATGGCCACCCCAGGTGGACCCAGCACCCAAAGACCCTTGGCTCCACCTTGGCAAGTTGCCCTTGCTCCACCAGCCAAAGACACGTGAGATGTTTAGGGCATGTTTAAACTCATTAAAAATGTATACTAATTTACACAAGAAATTAATTCTAAAATATAATTAATCAAAATTTTTAATAAAAATAATAAATATCCACTTAACTTTAACAAAAAGATTTATTTTTAGGAGTGCTGTTACTGTGCGCTGCAATGTTTTGCAGCGCACAGGCAGCGCAGTAAATCTGGGCCGCTGGATTTTAATCCAGCGGCCCAGATTTTAATGGAGATCCAGACCCGCCCCTTACCCGTCTTAGACCCTGGCCGCCTGCCCGCCCGCTCGCCTGCCTGCTCGCTCGCCTGCCCGTTCGCTCGCCTACTTGCCGCCCGCTCGCCCATCTGCCCGCCGCCGCCCCGCCGCCCCTGCCCGCCGCCGCGCCGCCCGCCTGGCCGCGCCTGCCCGGCCGTCGCCGACCGCGCGCCTGGCCGCCGCCCGACTGCCCGCCCGCCCATCCCGACCCCCAGCTGGCGGCCCCTCGCCCGCCCCCCAGCTGCCCTGTCGGTGCCCCTCCCCACGCCCCGTAGCCGTGGCCCCCTCGCCCCAGTCGAGCCCCGGCCAGCCGATGTCCCCTGCCCCCACCGTACTGCGGCCCCCCAACTTGCCTGCGACCGAAGCCGCCCGCCGCCCGCCACCTTGCCGCGGCTCCCTCGGCACGATCTGCCATCCCGACTGGCGGCTTGGGGGGCCGCGGCGGGGTGGCAGGGGTGGTCCGTCGTGGTGGGGAGTTGGTCGCGGGGCGGCGGGCAGGGTCGGGAGGGCAGATCGTGCCGGGGAAGCCGCGGCAGGGTGGCGGGCGGCTTCGGTCGCAGAGGTGACTCGGTCGCAGCGGTGACTCGGTCGCGCGGCGGCGGGTAGGGTCGGACGGGCGGCGGGGTCGGCGGGCAGGTGGGCGGGAGGCCGGGTCGACTGGATCTGGCGGGTCTGGCGGGTCTAACGGGTGGTGGGGTGGGCTTCAAGGCTGCGGGCCGTTGGATTTTCATCCAATGGCCCATGGGCCATGCGCTGCAAAAATACTATGCGCATTGAAGCATTTTGTTATTTTTAGAATATAATAATTACATACAAATATTAAAAGTAATTTTAATTTTAATTTAAAATTAAGTAATTATCATAATTTATAGTATTAACAAGTACAAATTTTATTAATTAAATAAAATTATCAATATTTTAAGATTTTTTACGAAGAAAGATAGCAGCTCTGCCTCCCTTGTGTGCTTTCAATTTGGATCTAGCCATTGAAAAATCATCTAACGGTAAAGAAAACAATTGGAAAACCATCCCTCCACTTCGCCGCCCGCCGCCACACCTCTGCCGCCGGCCGCTGCTCTCTGCCTCGACTTCCGTCTTCCTGACCGAATCTCGGAGTGGGTTTTCGGCAAAGATGGGCGGCATCCAGGTTTCGAGCCGCCGCCTCACCCCCGCCGCTTCACCATGATTTGCATCCTCCACTCCACCACGCTCAATCTCCAGGTCTCCCCCGCTACCCCCTTCTCAATCTTGTATGATTCCTGCTTTTGCATGGTTTTTTTGTTAAAATCCTAATTTGATGAATGCCTTAATCTTTCATGTGTGACGCTCACCCTTGAGCTCGTCGAGGAAGTGCTGGGAAGGATTAGCAACGGCGGCGTCGTTGCTCTGGCTTTCTTCAGGTGGGCAGAGAAACAGCGTGGTTTTCAAGTACACGACGGAGAGCTTCCATGGGCTGGTCGAGGCTTTGGGTAAGATCAAGCAATTTAGGCTCGTGTGGAACATGGTGGACGCCATGAAGATCAAGGGCTTGCTGACAAAGGAGACCTTCCTTCTCGTCGCTCGACGATTTGCCCGAGCGAAGAAAGTGAAGGAAGCCATCGAGCAGGTTCGGGCTTGAGCCCGATGTGTCGGATTTCAATAAGCTCATTGACATTATCAGCAAATTCAGGCATGTTAGGAGAGCCCAAGAGTTTTTTGATGAGATGAAGAGGAAGAGAAGGTTCTTGCCTGATCTCAAGAGCTACACCATTCCCTTCCAGGGTTGGGGGAAGATGCAGAATGTGCTGCGGTTGAAAGATGTGTATGATGAGATGAAGGATGAAGGATTCCAACCTGATGCTGCAGCATATGGGATTCTCATACATGCTTATTGTATAGCTAAGAAATTTGATGAAGCAATCAATATGTACTATGAGATGAGGTGAAGAACATCAATCCAATTGCACTCTGATCAATGGTTTAGGCTGCAATCAGAGATTGGATGATGCTTTGAAGTTTTTTGAGCTGTCCGAGGCTAGAGGTATCCTTCCTGACTTGCCTACTTACAATGCAGTGGTGGGTGCTTACTGAGTTGCCTACTGGTTATATATGTTCGGGCATAAGGTTTGCTTGTGTTGTTGAAGAGTTTTATTACTAAATACCTTTCAGGTGGATGATTTTGATACATTCAAGGAGAGGATTCTTGTTTCTAGAGGGATCAAGCCAGAGACACATATAAGAGCATTGTTGTTGATTTTGATACATTCAAGGAGAGGAATCGTGGTTCTAGAGGGATCAAGCCAGAGCCACGTAGAAGAGCATTGTTGTTTGTAGACAACTCAGGTGCTAATATTGTCCTGGTACCGTAAATGTGTTACATTATTCAATAGATATTGGTTAAATGAAATGTAGGGATTTCTATCACTTGTGAACTTAAATGCATTCAAATAGATATGATACGGCTTCAGGTTGACACAGCAAATATTCAGTTTATTACCACCACATTCCGCCCAAAGCTAGTGAAAGTTGCAGATAAGATATGGAGTAACACACAGATACAGGATTAGTCGTGTAGACGGTGTTTCAAAAGAAGCAGCTCTTGATTTCATTGAACATGATCAGTCCCATCAATCAAATTAAAAGTTGCTGGTGTCAGATGTTTTACGTATTTAGTGAAACCTGCAACCTGCAGATATAGTTTTGTTTTCAAGCGAGGAACTTGTTTAGTTCTTTAATGTTGTACAGTCAGCCAGAAAATCAAATCTAAGTAGACTAGAATGTTGGATCTGGAAAAGTTCTTTACTGAAATCTCTGTCTGGGATTAGTGGATGTAAGTTCTTGTGTTTGTTCTCCGGTTGGACATTTTCAATATGGTACCTTGTAGAGGATTGAAATTTTTAAGGTAATTTGGTATTTTATATTCAATTGTTTTTGTAAAAGAAGCCGGCCGTTATTCCGAGCTGTATGCAGGTTGTGTTTATCAAGGCCATTGGAATGTAAAACTGCATATCATGTATTTATTAAGGTCATCATTTGTTTATGGGGCTAAACAAGTGATTGATCTGGCACTCTTGATTGGGGATGAGTTTTAACAGCTGGTTAGAAACCAGACTTTACAGAGTACGAAAGGTAATAAAACATTAAAGTGTTCTTGATACCAGTTTCAGTACAACAAAATAGAAGCTTCATTGCAAAGTAAATGGCGCATGCTTGAGTATTTCTTAGAAATGAAGTATAACTGAAAGCACGGCAAAACGTAACATGGTCTGGAGCATAACCCCAATAAATTTGAATGTGGCTAACTTTTTGGGTTGAGTTGGAGCAATAATCTTTGTAACAACATAGAAGTCTTGTGGGGTGATGCAATTATAGTTGTTCTGCATGGTTTTTGTGATTTCAAAACCGAATTTCTTGTAGAAGTTTATTGCTTCCTCATTGTTAGTTTGCACATGCAAGTAGATCTTGGAAATATTTTGCTTTGAGGCGGCTTCCAAAACATGATTCAGTAGCCTTGTTCCTGCAGAAACCCAAAGTGCTGTAATCGACAATGAAAATGGCAACAGCCTGACCCACACACTTAAAAAGCTGGCATGATAAGAATATCACACTAGACAGCTACTAAATTTACATTAGACAACTCAAACATTTAACGAAAGGAAAATAATCTTTTGAAAGGTCCTACAACTAATATTGGTTGTAAGATCTGATAAATAACTAGAGAAGCATATACAAGAGTACCCACTTATTCCTAAAATAACAAAACTTTCATTAAGATATTTAATGGGGGGTGATTTGCTTAAGCTAATTGGGCCTTACAACCATACTAACATCAGACATTATAGTAGATTACCACTCTTAAACAAAATTCAAATCTTCTCGGTCACGGAAAATACAACGTTCTATTAATGAAGGCCTGATAATACTTAGTTTAAATTTGGACCAACCATAGTAGTTCCCAAATTAAATGTTTTACTATCCTAAAATTGAAATACTGAACTCTCACAAAGCAACAGCCATTACTCGTATGGTCATACTACCTTCAATCTGGTCTTTGTTACTTTTAGACTTAATCTAGGTACATGGTTCAACAGAATTAGAAGAATGGATCAAACACCATGATATTCCAATGTCCTCAACATGCACTAGAGATGTCGTGCTATGCATAAATCAAATCTGAAAGTGATCAGACGACCCTTAGGGATTATGCAATGGAACTAGAATTCAGTGAGACATTCCGATAGTCTACAACTATTTCTAATGATCTATTTCTATACACATTATGCAGGCGATGTTTAAAAGCAGACCTACAACTCAAGTATGTACTGTTGATTTTTTTAGCCAAATGGGTCTGAGAATCGACACAAACTAAATAGTCACGCTTCATCTAAAATATTGCAAGAAAAATAGATAGCTCTAAAAGTGGTCATTAAAATGAAATTAGACATTATCAAACCGAGCTAAAAGAAAATTAGAGAAATGGCACTTCAAAAACAAAAAAAGGTATGAATAATGCGGTTTACCGACACCCAATCCACGGTATGGGGCCAAAACACCAAGAGTCATTATATAAACCCGAACAGCTCCCCCTTTCTTTCTTCTCCAAGTGGCAAGCAATGGCGCCCACACATATATTACTGTAATAAGCTGCAAAGAGAAGCAAGTAATTTGGTTGAAGACATATCCATTGCGAAAACTTCAAAGGCCAGAGAAACTTCTTTTCAAATGGACAGTGATTAGTCATTATAATAGGAAGGAAACTGTGTGAAAAGTCAAGATGAAAACCTCTCTGATAAAAACAAAGACCTCACAAGCATGGTTGCATGAATCGGAATCGGAATCGGAATCGGTTTTCTGGGGAGTTGGAATTAGAATTGGAATCGGTCTGAATCGGCCAGTAATCGGTTCAGTTGAATCGGCCTGAATCGGTCCAAATCGGTCATTTACAAAAATTTGCCAACTCATAACAAAAATACCTGAAATACATAATTATATAATTTCTCAACATAAATACACAAATTCAAGTATTTATATAACAATCATAAAGGTATGTGATTATGACAATACAACGGTAGAGTCATACCTGAAAGAACAAATAAGAACATACCTGAAAGAACATATTCTTTATGTAATTCAAATAAGAGCAAACCTGAAGAACATACTCTTTATGTAATGAACACAATTTCATATAATTACATACCTAAAAGAGCATCACAATTTATCATTAGAATACCACAATGTCATAAATATATACACAATGTTCATATATCATCATTTGTGTTCTATCAAATAATAACATTAAGACATTAATACAAGTCCAAAAAATGAATGTTCAACACAATTTTACGTAGTGCTTAATACTAAATCATCTAATTCATCATCTGAATCATCTTCGGAGTCCGAATCATTATCACCAATCGGAATAGTAGAACTATCATCTGCATTAACACGAGACCCCTGCGTAAAAGGAGGCATAGAACTCCCACTCATATGAAGTCCCTCAGGTTCAGGAGGCAAAGACAAATTATGTTGGGAGTCAATATGTACATCAATATCAACATTTTATCCACTAGGAAGAGGAGGCAAAGAAAAACCATCAAACGTAGTAGAACATGATCCAATTGCAGTTTTCAATGTGTTGCCACTTTCATTTGCTACAAAGGCCTCTTCATCTGCACCATAATTGTTGCCAACATTGGTACCAAAGAAATCATCCTGCATAAAAAAGTCATACCCTATTCATTTCAATTCAAAAAATTCATATACAAAATCATGAATGTGATGTAAGCTTTATTTAAACATACAGATGGTGATGGGTTGTCCCGTTCTCCAACCCACTCATCTAAAGAGTCTTCTAAACTCAAATGTTCACTAACTGCATCATATTTATGCCTCCACCTCAACTCATTTTCTTTGACCCGCATGTTGTAATGAACATATACAAGATCATTTACTCTCTTCCTTGCAAGTCGATTTCTTTTTTGGTATGTACTTGGTCAAAAGTGCTCCAATTATGTTCACAACCCGATGATGATGAAGTTTGACTAAGTATTCTAATAGCTATATTTTGTAGTTCAGGGCAGCTTATACCATGTTGCTCCCACCATGATGCTACATTTGATAAATTAATTTACTTATAAGCTTGCAATAAATATGAAATCCGGAGAAAGGTGGATTTTACCTGGGTGGAGGACTTTTCTATTGGTAATTGCAAGAGAATGTCCAAAATCTCCTTTTGCATATACAAAATCGGACCACTACAAAATATTAAAACAAAATGAATAATCATATTTAGTTATACATAAACATTTATATATAAAAATTAAAAATAATAGTATCTTGACCTGCAAAGATGCCATGGATCGAGCTACCTCATTGACTTCCAAACGACAAATGACATCATTGAATGCACGATACACCTCACTTGGCTACAAAATTATTCCCAATCAAACACAAGCAATATGAAATTGTTAAAAAAATCATAAAAGGTATGTAAGTCAAATAAGAGCATACAATGGTAGAGTCAGGGCGATAACGAGTTTGAGGATTAAGCATATATGCTGCAGCATGAAGAGGATGACAAAATTGATTCGCCCATCTCTTGTTGATGATATCAACAAATAACTTGTATCGTTCGACTTTCATGCCATGTACCTCTTTTATTTTTTCGATAGTCTTTTGCATTTCATCATAAACAAATGGCATCGAAGGTCTTCCATCACTATCTACCAATCTCAAAAAACGAACAAGTGGCTCAATTGTTTTATGCACAAATTCCATCTTCTTCCAAAAATGTGCACTTAAGACAATATTTTCAGCTGCTATTCCATCCTCATCTTTTGCAAACTTCGATGATGAATACATTTCAGAAACAAACAGCTTTTTCAGTGCCTGCTTATGTTCTAGGAAACTAGCAATCGTCAAAAAATGAGTAGCAAATCGAGTAGCCCCAGGTCTCACCAATTCATGCCCATTTGTGAAATTATTTCTCATAAGAGCCAATAACCATGAGTGGTTGTATATTAGTTTGGTGACTTTTTGTGCATTCATAATGCATGTTCCAACTTTCTTAATTTTTGCAAAGTCCTTTAGCATCAGGTTTATACAATGGGCAGCACACGGAGTCCAAAATAAATGCGGTCTCTTATGTTCTAGCATCCTCCCAGCAGCTTTGTATGCCGAAGCATTGTCAGTAATGACCTGCACAACGTTTTCCTCCCCAACTTCTTCTACTACTTTGTCCAGTAAACTAAACAAATACGTAGCATCCTTTTTTTGTCTGAAGCATCAACTGATCCAAGGAAATACATTCGTCTTGGGCAGTAAACTAGAAAGTTGATCAAAGTTCTACCGGATTGATTGGTACACCCGTCAGACATAATAGAACAACCTGTTGTCTTCCAAGATGCTTTTATATCCTCTAAGCTAGCATTTATGGAAGCCACTTCAGTAATAAGAAGATTACCTGACAAAGAATTTCTGCTCGGAGGTTTGATCCCTTGATTACCGTATTTACCTGCCACATCAATCATTTTTTGAAAATAAGGCGAGTCTACAACATGGAAAGGAATGGCACAGTGATAGAAGAATCGAGCAATGGCTGTGTGCAAATGCTCTTTTGCTTTCTTTTCTATTGCCGTAGCAATCCTCATTTGACCTGATGTATTCTTCTTCTCACTTTCAACAATAGGTGCCTTACTCTTCCCACTAGACTTAGAGCACCCAACACTTTGCTCCCGAACGTCCATCACTTCCATATCTGAGTCATTCAAACCGTATGACCCTATTTCTTTTCTAATCCTTTCTTTTTCTTTTTGGCTTTTTCCACATTTTTGAAATAATCTTTCATTTTTTGTGCATCTACTTCAGGAACTTTCTTACAAGCAGCAACATTTCCTTTGACTCCAGCAATATGTTGCTTGAAACGATATATCCCTCCACTTATGGTTTTGTTGCAAAAGTTACAGATGACTTGTTTCTTAGATACATCAACTGGTCTGCCATATTCCCATCCAAAATCCATCTTCCTTGTGACTTATCTAGTATGAGATCTGTAATATAAAAACACTCACACCCGACATATAACAAATCAAATGAATTTTAAACTTCAATCAACCAAATTGCACAGCATACAATTGATCGAATTTGTGAACAACATACAATTTCAAATAATTGCATACAATTGTAAACAACATATAACAACACAAAAAATTTTCAATTGTATAGCACATATAAATTTGCATAGCACAAATAAATTTGCATAGCACATATAACAATACAATTGCACACTCTCCCTACGAATTTGCATATCACATACACATTTACACATATAAATTTGCATAGCACATATAACAACACAATTGGACACTCTCCCTACGAATTTGCATATCACATACACATTTACACAACACATATCATGAAATTTGATATATAAATTTGTTCATGAATCCCAAATCAACAATGAAAAAAATTTGTGAAGCCTAGCCAACAATTTGCAGATTTAATTTTTTTAAAAAATCCAACTTTACACGAATCGGTCGGAGGCCCGGTTCGGCGGCGAGTCTCGCGGCCACTACACTGTCGGCCGGCCACACGTCGGACGCCCGAATGCGAGGGCGGCGGCGATGTCGGCAGCCCGGTCGGAGGAACAGTCGGCGGCCCCGAGTCGGCGGCGATTCGGTCCGGAGTTGGCGGTGATTCGTGCGTCACAGCGGCGATTCCGTCCGGCCACACGTCGGCGGCGACGTTGCGAGGTCGGCTGCGAGGTCGGCAGCCCGGTCGGCGGCGAGCCCGGAGTCGGGGACGCACGGCGGAGGGCAGAAATGGGGCGGCGGAGGGCGGACGAGCGGCGGCGGTGTGGGGGGAGCAGGGTAATTTTTAGGTTTTTAAAGTCAAAATTACCATTTTACCCATGCTTAAATAATTTAATAAATATCATACCTAGGGTATTTTAGTAATTTACCAAAAAACCGATTCTTCCCGATTCACCCCGATTCCGAATCGGAGTCAACTTGGCCGGAATCGGGGTGAATCGGGCGAGTTCGGCTCCGATTCGGCCCCAAAATCGGATCGGCACGCTGCCGATCCGATTCGAATCGGCCGATTCCACCAACTATGCTCACAAGTAGGTAGAAAGAAACAGACTGCCGTGAAAATTCATCCCAAAATGTTTTTTAATAAAAAACAATCACTACATCAAGCAAGCCTCTCAAGCACCTAAAAATTTTTTACACTTGCTCAATCAATGAAGGCAAGTATTATACCATACACGCATGATATATCATCCCAAATGAAAAGACCTTGCCGCACAACATTACAAGTTGACAAAAATAATAATAAACCCTCTCAAATAAAATAAAAAGCCACTCTCAACGTAAAACTATCAACCCATAAAACTTTCACCACCTCCTCTAATCAGTACAGTTAACCATCAAACTGAACTTAAAATGTACATCATCAAAAAAAGAGAAAATGATTCACATAAACACGATGAACCAAATTCATACTTCAAAATCCATCACTCTATTCACAAAGCACCCAATTAAGCCCCAAACAAAATAAACACAAAGTCCAACCATTTTAAGATTATTATAAGTATAGAACGAGAGACCAAAAAATGATGGAAAGAAAAATCGAATCTTTTCAAGCGTATGATATACACACCGAGCTCCGAGAATTCGCCAGAGGGGATGGCGTCAGAGTAGTACTTGTCGTTGTAACGAATGGGGAAGAGGGCGACGTTGAGCTTCTTAAGCTGCATCATGTTCTTGGCCCTCACCCCATCCAACGATATCGCCACCTCACGCCCCAACCCCATCTTCCTCTGCCTTTTCCTCTTTCTTCTTCTCTCCCGTTCCCCTGTTCTGTTCGGGTGATGAATCAATCACTACTCGTCTACAACTACTAATGCTACGCTTAGAACTAGAGGAAGAAGGAGAAGCAAAAAGACCGCAAAGGCGGATAAATGAATGGGGAGGTTGAGAAATTTGGTGATGATCTGAACTTCAAGAGAAACAAAATGTATAAAAATCATATCTTTTGGTCGCCGTCGCCGTCGTCGGGAAAGCAGGGAGCCCGCGTCGCTCCACCCCCTCCCCCACCCCCCCCGCACCACCGCGGCCCCGCCACCCCAACCCCCTGCCCTTGCCCGCTGGCAATGAGCTCCGCCCGCGTCCCGCCGCCGCCACGTGTTTTCCAGTCGGCCCACCCACCCCCGAGGCGCCGACAGAGTTGGGCAGCGGATGGCTGGCAGCGACGTAGTAGGCGGCAGGGTGGCGCGACGAGACGCTGGGGGAAGAAAATTAACGATGGTAGTTTCGTAAAAAAAATTTTTAATTTGAAATTTTAGTTAAATTTTTATTATAAAATAAATTTTAAAAAATAAAATAATTTTATAATAAAAATTTGACTCGATTCTAACTTGAGTAAAGTTAATATTACAAAATTATTTTATTTTATTTTTAAAATTTATTTTGTAATAAAAACTTGATTCGAATCGGGATCGAGTCAAGTTTTTATTATAAAATAAATTTTAAAAAGAATAAAATAATTTCATTTTGGCACCATAAGCATTCCCGAATTAGAGTCGAGATGAGGCCGAGTTAATTTTTTATTGGCTTGACTTAAGTCGATACCGAATCAATTTTTTATTTACTTAACTCAAGTCGAGACTGAGTCAATTTTTTTGTTTCGTAGTACTGGCCGCGGCATTGTTGGCTGAAAACAGACAGCTGGCGGTGATGTGGCATGACAAAACAGAGGGGGAAAAATATGGGGTGGAGCCACAAAATCGGAGAGAAGGAAATGGGCGGGGGTGATTTCGTAATAAAATTTTGATACGCTCTCGACTTGTGTGAATATTACAAAATATATCCAAAAATATATTAAAAAATACAGTAAAATATCATAAAATAAAATAATCAAGTTATAACTCGAATAACATGCTCTAAACCTAATAACACAACCAAAACTAATAAATAACGTGTGTTAATGTGGTAAACAACCTAAAGCTAATTCTGAGAGTCCCCCTGCGCCCATCTTTGCCGACAATCCACTCCGAGAGTTGGTCAAGACGGTGGATGTCGAGGCAATGGCAGAGCTGGCCGGCGGTGGTGTAGGTGTTGGCGGCGGCCAGGTATCGGCGGTGGTGGCGCAGCAAAAATAGAGTCATCGATCAGTGTGGGAGAAAACAGAAGAAAAATGAAATGATGGCAATTTTGTAATAAAAACTTAACTCACTCCCAGTTTATTTTTTTTTAAATATATAGTGGATCGCAGAATTATTTTTAAGTTATTTACCACGTTAGGATGCATTATTTATTCGTTTTGGGTGGGTTATTTGGTTTAGAGCATGTTATTCAACTTAGAACTCGATTATTTTATTTTATGGAATTTTATTATATATTTTTTAATATTTTTTAAGATGTATTTCGTAATATTGGCTCGACTCAGGACCGAGTCAAGTTTTTATTACAAAATTGGCCCCGCCCATTTCCTTCTCCCCTATTTTTGTCGTGTCGCCCCTCTGTTTTTCCACCCCTGTTTTGCCGCGCCACCCCACCACCGGTGACCTTGCCTCCGGCCGCCCACTGCCAACCAGTGACGCGGCCAACCAATGCCGTCACCGCCTCCCTTCCTTCCCCCTATCCTTACCGTTTTCCATCCCGACCACCCACTGTTGCCCACCTTGCACGCGTCGCCACTAGCCACCAACCCTGACGACGACCTCCGGCTACCATCCCTAGCCTCTTTCCCCCCTTCCCGACTCTTCCCCTAGTGACCTAAAGTGGCACAATAAAACAGGGGGGGGGATTAATTTCCAGCCGTTAGATTGAATCCAATAGCCGAAAACTGTGGCACAGCCTCCCCCACCCTCATATATATATATATATAGGGATTTAATTTTCTTTCATGTGCTTGTCTCTTTACTTAAATCTACATAGTATGTATTATATCAGTATAGTTGTATATTTTTATACATATTTTTATCTTATTATTTCATCTAGAAGACACTAATGGGTAGTGAATTTAATTATCCATTTAAATTAGGAGGCTATAATACCTCATTTTTTAGTCCAAGGGCAAACTGAATTACGATGTTAGAGTTCATATAACGACTTGCCCCTTTCGAGCCATAGACCAAGTATTACAATATAAAACTAAATGTCTCGTAAATTAATTTTCTATTTATTTATCAACATCATGAATAAATCTATGATGGAAATTCTTTTAAACCATAGAAATTAAATTCATACTTAGTTAAAGTTCAAATTCTAAGTCTTTCCATGAAATAAAATATAATATAACCAACACCCAGAATAATCTAAGAACCATGAAATGAATCAAAATCCCACTGTCATGCAAACAACCTAAAAGTATACTAACATATAAGAAAAAATAATATTCTGATAACAGACTCGTCTAGCTGTCCCAACTCTACCCATCTTTCCATGCATACACTTGCGGAGGTAATTTCGCGTTAGTTATAAAAACACTAAGTCATATAATTATAAGAAATAAGTTAATCTATTCCACAACATCATGAATTAAGTCTTTTAATGATTATGAGTCTATGCCGAGCTCTTATTATGTCAAGAGGGGTAACCGCCCCATCCAGCTACAATCTCATGTATGCGCACACACGCTATGTAGCCCACGACCTATAATCACTGATATTTGTCATTGACTTATCCTCTCAGTATCACAAATGCATAATGAGTCATCTTGTGCCATTGCACCATGTCACCAATTTCGGTATGGAGGCAGGTATTTAATCTTTCAAGAATTTTAAGGGTACGGCCCTATATCAGATTGAGTCAATTCTTGTTGCACTTAGCGCATGGTGTTCAAATGTGAGCTCAAGCCGACCAAGGTTGCTCAATAAGAATATATAACATTTTGAGTAATTATACAGGCTTAGAATTCTGATGAGACACCCACAACTACAACACACAATCATAATCTGAACGAAACAATAAACTTAATCATTGGTATAATTTTATATGAGCAAAAATGCATGCAATGAAATGACTTCATTATATGATGATTAAAACTCGACAAAATAAGCATGCAACATACAAAATATTAAACTTTAAATTTACAATATTTACAACAAGAATGGTGAGATAATTAATTATTCATGTGATACAATAAATTAAGTCATACCTTACCTTTTAAATTAATTATTCAATCACAATTCACCCTTTGCCAACGACAAAATAATTATTAACTTACTACCATGTATTCAATTACTAATATTAGTATATTTTCCTTGATGCATTAATTATTTAACCAAAGAAATCTAATAAAGATTATCATCCTAAAAATTTAAGTTATCATTTAGACTTTTAATTAATATCACACTTCAATTCACATTTAGAAATAATGGTTATTTATTCCATTAATAATATCTTGGATATTTATTAATAGCAAGTTATTAACTTTTCACTAACTCTAATTAATTATCCTAAGATTAGTTAGATAATCGTATCCAATTATTAGATATTGATATCACTCGTAAGATTATTTTAAATTACTTAACTTGATAAAGGTTTGAACTTTATTTAGTAATGGCATCATAAATATAAATAATTGTAAACACTGAATGATAATTTAATACTAATTCTATTTTAACTGGTAAAATATTCATAGAACAATTATAATATGCTCATTCACATGAATTTATAATATTTTAACTAACCCATTAGTGATTAATTGTACTTGTCATTTGATTAATAATTAATAACCCATGATCACATACACGCATTAACTTACTAAGATATAAAGACGTCATTCTTGTTACTTTAATTAATTATAACCAATTAATTAATAAATTACAATGTCATTAATTAATTAATTAACTATAACCATTAACAAATAAATATAGATTATAATTACCTCTAATATTTATTAATATTATCTAATAAAATTAATATACATATCCCAAATGAAAACACAATATACTTATTTACTATTATATGAATAATTATTTATTAATAATTATCCCACATAATCATGAATTTAAAAGACAACCATATACATAAATCAGCAACATTAACAATAATAATAACAAAAATAATTTAATTATCTATATATAATATAAACCATGCTTTCATCCACAAACATAAGATAATAAACATATGATGAACTATTCTTAATATCATTATTTGTGTAACACCCTAAATCCGGTTATGCTCGGGAACCAAACCAGAATGTCACTGGTCTCGGTTAGGTCGGCTAACCCAAACCCAACTCCTACGGATTTACTCTTGGCGTCTCAAGATAAAAGATGCCAATCACTATATATGGATGAATGCACAAAAATAAACCAAACATACTACTACATGAATGACATGTCACCAATTCACATACCAAATAATTACGATGAAAATCAATAAGATTCGTAAAATAAGACAGACTGAGTCTCCCCTAAATGTGCAATTAGTAGCCACCCTATCAAATCAACATATATATGTGTGTGTTTATACATTTTTATCCACACAACTTTTGAATCTGCTATATAATCATTTTGAAGCTTGTGCATTCTATTCACATTTCTCATCAAATTTGGGTCTTGACTCGCTTGTTGTACTTATTCAATGTCTAAACATATTTATTAGCATGTCATTGTTAGCAATCTTTCTACTGTAGCATACATTATATCACACCACATCATCATTTATTGCATTTTATTACATCATCCTCAAAATATTAAAGCTATCATCTGACATATGTGTATACAAGAAACGTCATTGCTCCTCCGCCCAGGCCAGCTCATCCTACTCAAGATCATCACCTATATATATTATAAAAACACGTCAATAACAAGTGTTACCAAGTGTTACTGATCAAAAAATATAAATAATATCAAAGTGGCTCTGAGAGAAAACTCTCATATGAAGGAAAACATTCATATACTTCTCGTGAACTCTCTGAAGGGTACCTACTGAGGAGCCACTGGGCTGCAGACCCAGTAGCATCCTGAAGTGACTACCTACTATTGCTTATGCCTCTCTTGGCATTTTCTCATTTCATTTTCTGGTCCCTCGGGACTATTACTATGTCCTAAACCCTCTCATTTCCTCTATAATTCTTCTCGCCTTGAGCACAAAGACCAAGTACTCTCAGGTAATCACCTTTAGTACCCTTCGAACCACAAGTCCAAACTTGCGTTGTATTAAATAGTACCCATAAACCTCCACGTTTCTCCGGGTGTGAGGAACTCAAAATGGGAGTTGACAGGATCCCTCGGGATTGGAACAACTCACTCACTAATCCAAAGCCCGCTTTGACTGGCACGTGCACCCGCTCATGGTACATACGAGTCAGTTTTCCCATCTCTCGTCTTACTGAAAACTAGATAAAACTATATATATAGGCCTGTGGGGGGATTTATATAATAGGCCTGAAGGCAACTTATGGTGGATCTTGTTTTCGAAAACATACTCGAAGGATCTCATCCTCAAGGTTATTAATTCGGAAGATCGATCGATTAAATGACTGAGGTTAAGTGGGATTCAATAAAATGACACTTAACTCGCCTTGCAAGTATTAACACAATGCACAATAGAATAGAGTAGAAAATAGCAAATGAGTCCTAACGGACCTGGAAGAAGCTCTAAGCATGTCCTTGCGCTTAGGCAGCTAGCTCCTACTCCATACCTACACAACAAGACTAAGTACTAACACCCAGTATAATGCATGAATGCTACATTCATTAATCCATACAAGACAACATCTATTTACATGTATTTAAATTCAAACTCTAATTCACTATTATCATTTGTTAACATGCATTTAAATTTAAACCAACATCTATTAACAATCACATCATTTGCATCACAATAAAATCATAAAATAATAAATTATCAAATAAAATCGGATAAAATTCTATACCTAATCACCAGTCAAGCGGCGACGGCGACAAGGTTTTGGCCGGCTCAAGTGAGGATCGTGGGGGAGAGGGAAGAGAGGAAAAGGGGAAGGGAGTTGGTTGAAGAGGATGCTGGCAGCTAAATGGTGACGACGTTGGAGGTTTGGAATAAATAGGTGTTGGGGGGGTGGGGAGGGGAATGAGTGGTCGGGAAGATGGCCAGGAGTCATCTCATAAGGTGTCGGGGGAAGAAAATGAGTGGTCGGGGAGGAAAACTAGTGGTCATCTCGTAATTAAAACTTGACTCGACTCTGACTCGAGAAAAATAATACTAACTCATAACAATTCTAAAAAAATCCAGAAAAATAGGGAAAAATCCCATAAAACATAATACACATCACAACATTACAATGACATGCTCTATGACTAATAACCCACCCAAACTGCACGTAAAACGTCCTAATACGTTATTCGGCCTAAAAATAATTCTACGATCTAATTAAAATAAATAAAAAAATCTGGCGTAATTTCATATATTTTGATAACTCATTTTGCTGCTGTCTTACTGACATTATCATCATATACTTGAGCACACATGACTGTCATGGTTCATAACACAAGATCGGCCTCGGCTCAATACGCATGTTCTGAAATTGACTTGACTGAAAATAATGGCCAAACCGACTGATCAAGACTATAACTGACTCGAGTCATGGGTTTTACAATTTGATTCAATTCAATTCAATTTGAATTCATTATGAATTAATTATTATTTAATCATTCATTAATCAAACCCAAAACTTTTTAAAAAAAATACAAACACTATAGATGCATGCGAGAGGAAGAAGAGAGGTGTACATATACACGAGAGAAGATGGAGAAGCTCCCAACATGAAAGAGACGATACTAGAGGGAAAAAGTGTTGAAAAATAGATGCTCTAGGGAAATCAACATAAAGAATATATTTTCCCTAAAGCTACTTGATTAACTTCTATAAAGCCCTCTCTTTGTAAGCTAAATGTGCTCACAAACTATAAAGAAGATGTTTTATTTAACATCAAAAGAATTCTCTGTTATATAGAAGAATATGTATGGAATTTAATAAGTCACTACATGAAACTTCTATAAAAAAGAACATAATCATATATAAGTATATAGAATACTAACCATTAGTGTGATAACAAAAAGTAAAAAAATGACTATTGAGTTTTTCCAATGCAAATGAGTGACAAAAACCCATCAAAAAGACAAGCCTACTATATAGGAAGATAAAAGAGTTTTGGAAATCAAATCACACTTACAACTCCCAATCCCAAAAATCTTCCACGTCCAACAATATGGGGATACAAAGTCTTCCCCTTATCTTCAACTCTCAACCAAAACTCCATCCTTACACACCATGTCAACCTACCCAAAAGACCATAGCCGCTACCAACCCAAGGTCAACAGGTTCGACCTGTAGTTAAACATTATTCGATCGAAAAGGAAAAAATTAAAAGAATAAGATAAAATATAATAAACAAAACTTATTTGAAACAATCCATAAATATCACTGTACCAATGCGCTAAAGGTAATAATTACTAATTTATGATATTAATTCCCAAGAATTAATTTAATTAAATAATATTTAAGAGTTGTTCCAAGATTTACAAAACCTATATAAAATAACATAGTTATTTTCAGGGTTTTATAATATTGTGAGATCCCTCAACTTAGTCTCAAATCGAATACCTACTAGGATAAGATCATGTTTATAAGTGGGAACGAACTACAAATCAAAAAACTTGGTTAACCACTTTTAAAAAGATGACTTAGGCCAATTACATTACACTTTGGGTTGTGTCGTTACAAATAGTATAAAAGCCTGGTTGTTCTATATTAGATGGCAGGTTAGCTAAGGACATTGGCTAGGCTGCAGATCACGGGCCAAAGAAGGTCATGGGTTGTGGCTAGCAATGAGCAAAGTGTAGGAATTTCAGGGACGAAATTTCCTAAGGTGGGTGGGTTGTGAGATCCCTCAACTTAGTCCCACATTTAATACCTACTAGGATAAGATCATGTTTATAAGTGGGAATGAACTATAGTTCTTAAACTTGGTTAACCACTTTTGAAGAGATGAAATATCATATTATGTTGCACTTTAGGCTGGGTCATTACAGTTCAGAAGTTATTCGTTAAACTACTATCGTGCAAAAACCCTCAAAGAGGCTTTAGACAAACACCTTATAAGACTTTCATTCAAAATGCATATTAATCATGCTACCATAATAAGGCCACTAAACTTAAGGTTCCTAACATGAGTATTCCGAGTCATGGGAGATGGAGCACTTCCCCAACAACTATGAGGGTAATTTTAATCAATGTTGATGGTCATTTTGAACTACAGAAGAGGCACACCCAAGTGTAGTTAAGAGGTTGAGATTTTTGGAGTGCAGGATCTAATTCTTAAATAATTCCAGTAATTAGGTTAGATATCTTATTAATTAGATAATGTGGAACTTAGCACGCATTAAAGCAAGAGTTGCGGTTACCTGTTTTACATGCTCGTAATAGAAATTAAAATACAAAGAGATATCATAGACTACCAGGGCACCATACCCTAGCACTCAGACTTCACGTGGGCTCTTCATGCGACAAGAACTGTAAGCTCCTCCAACCCATATTACTCTAACACACTCACAACTACAACCAAATAGTTCTAGTGTACTTGGTATATTCCTCATCATGTTCCAAGACTTTAAGGCTTACACACTCTACATACGATCATTAGAGTGCCCCAAGTTAATACCCTTCAAGGCAATAATAATGATAATAATACTAACCAATAAGGCATACTACACACCATACACTTCATCGCAACAAGCATTCATAAGTAAGGTTCAGAGCACCAGCCCACATCATGATACAAACCTCTTGAGGATCTGATTACATACTTCCAAATGCACTAAAAGCATAGGTGCAAAAGCCAGAAATACGTCAGAAATATAATATATAAGCCACAAATAACAACAGGTGGCACCCACTCCGTCAGCCTGTCGATCCGTCCATCTATATTGGCCACCAACGCATATACTCACCTACATATATATAGGAAAAATATAAGTAATCAACAAGTTGATTACTAGTCTAAAATAACTACTGGTAAAATAATACTAGCATATGGGTGTCTCAACACCTACAAGGAATTCACTGAAACACCAGAATAACACAATAACTCATCACGCAATTAATCGGTGATGGATTAACTACGACACCACTAGACCAGATGCCCAATCTTGCGGTGCAAGGCACATGCGCAGTATGCTATTAGCAACATGGCCGGAGTTTCACTACTAGCGAGAACTTTGAAGAGAGAAAAGCATTCAAAATAGAAAATATGTCGCACTTACACACAAATATATATATATATATATATATATATATATATATATTAAATGACGGCCTGGGTGGGAGTTTATATCATATGATTTCTAGATTTTTGAGTTCGCAAACAATCAAGGGATCTTAACCTTGATGTTTTATTAATTTGTAGGAAAACTCGACTAAATAGCCTAGCATCAGAGGAAACCAATAAAACACCGCCGATGTCGTCCTATGTCTACGATTTAGTAAAATCTCCTTCACGAAGCCAAACAGAGGATAAAATAGAAGATCCTACAGACATGAATGAGTCGAGCTTCTCATCTTAACTCGACAAACTCACTCTACGTGCCCTAACAAGTGAAAAGGAAACCCTAATCACTCGCCAACTAACAAGACACGTAAAACTAGGCAAAGCCTCCATATAAGCACAACAATAAAATAACCAACTTAATTAATTACTTGCTTAATGACAGATTAAACTTCATTGGGTAACTTAATTAGGGTTTAGGATGTTGCAAGTTTACTTAGTGAAAATTCAAACACTTAGGGTTTTAACTGGGTTGACCAAACAATTTTTTGGATGGGTCAAGCGACATCCAAATGAGCTGAGATTTGGACCAGTGGATCCTAAAATCCTAAGGGTATGACACAAATTTTACCAATTAATTGCCCATGGGCCGACATGGTAAACTAGACTCACTAAAGTCAAACTAAGGTGCTGGGAACCATATTCATAGGTCACGCAACAATTTTCCTATGGTTTCTTCATAGGTTAGAGACTCCAAGGATTTAGACCTGAGTGGACTCAGGAAGGGAAGGCATTGGCTTGGTTGGTTCTGGAGCTAGGTGGACCTATTAGGTTTAGGAAAATCCTAACACAAGATCCAATGAGCCAAAGGCTCCCAAATTTTTATATGAAGTTATTGGGACAAAACCTAAGGTGTGGGAAAATTTCCATGCAATTTCATCACCATATGACTAGGGTTTTGGATTTTACATTCAGAGCTAAAAAATTAGGGTTTCACCCCTGCACACTCCAGAATACAGGATTAACTAACTACCAATATGATTTTTAATTAGCCCAAAATTTACTGAGTTACAGTAGACAATTAGCAAGTCCTTATGTGAGTTTTATATATTTTAAGAAAATCTTTTAGTAAGCTCAATGAGGAGCACAATCTCAAAGCATGGCAAGACACATCAACAACACATCATACACCGAAAGTCATTAGGGGTTTTATTCATACCCTTAATGATGATATCTTAGCTTAGTAATTTACCACAAATAAGCTAACATGCATACCTAAAATCATACAAAATATTGCAGCAAAATAGAACGTAGAACATGGTGAAAAAATTGGGGAATCTATTGTACAGGCTACTGGAAATAGCAAAGCCGTCACCTCTCACTAATTTTGGCTCCCATACATGATTATAAAAGCTTTATCATGAAAGGAATGCTAAACAAAACCTGTAGATCTATCAGTGATGAACAAGATTCAATAAGAATCATGCAAAATGGACTTCTACGACATGTGATACAAATTATCTACCGAAACAATGCATCATACTATACATACAGCTTACAAAATAATAACTATTTTTATAAACATTAAAATGTAATGAAACTAAGTTAAACATGCCTCTAATATGAGGATATAAATGTAAAAAATACACAATAATACATACAAACTCAAAGAACAACCAAACAGACTTGCAAACTTCAAGAAGGAGGGAAAGGAGAGACCTTTTACCTCACAAGGGCTAGGGGTGGTCTCTTAGGGCTTCCCATACCTACGACCCCTAGGGTTTGGCTAGGCTTGGAGAGGGCTAGGAAGGCTATGGAGGAAGAGGGAAGGTAAGGGGGCAAGGCTAGCGTCGGATCGAGGAGAAAAAAGGATGAAAATGAGGGAGAAGGGGGAGATTTGTAGAAAAGGGAAAAGATCACAGCTCAAGGGCACTCTCCCAGCACCTTGTGCTGAACTTTGCAAGCTGGATCATGAAAAGTCGGAAAACCCGGACCACGTAGGTTAGAATGCATAAACCGAACCACATGCAAGCGCAGGCCTGGCTGCATGGGCGCTAGCGAGGGCACCTTTGCACTGGCCAAAAGAGCAGGATTTTCGGCACAAGGGCATTGTGCCAATAACTTTGTGCCCTTATTTGAAACCCTAACCCTAACATATGTTAGTGCAAGGGTGCTGGGGGGTGCCCTTACACTCAGTGCAAGTTGTACACACGTAGGGTTTCCACCTTATGGCAGCTGAGGCAACCTCAAAAATTGTACCATGAGTTCCGTAGGAGCTAGGAGTATCCTAAAAGAGTTCCAAACACACGGCAAACAACTATACTAGTAAGGGCATAGTCTTAAACCTAACTAGACTTGACAAGACCGAAAACTAAAAATATAGGGTCCAACCAGATCAACGGAACATTGGAAGAGACTAGGGTCTTCGCTCAAACACACCATACCATCTACAACTCATGACGAAAAGGGCCGGCAACTACTCGGTATGGGTTAAAACCAAAGCAGCACAATACCCATCAGGTGAAAATCCTGGATTTTGCAGCAATTATATTTTGTAAAATTAAATTTTGTAATCTAAGGTTGCATAGACACTTGAGACGTTGGCATAACAGTATTAGAAAAAAAATTAAACTATTTTTTTCTATACTTATATTTTTATGAGTGAGTAATAATTATAATAATAATCAACACCATGGGCATCATTAATGGCCACTTTTGCGGCATTTATATATCATATATACAGTCCACAAATGTAACAAAGTGCATGTTATTGTCGATTTTTTTTTTAAAGCTACACTTCTCATAGTGGCCAGCATTCAAATCTACCTTTATTCATGTGGGTTCATGTCACAAGATATGAGTAAAGGGGAACTAATTGAATAAAGATAGGCTTCGATAAAGCTCAAGTGTGTGTGTCTATATATATATATATATATATATATATATATATATATATATATATGCACTGATCAAATAATTATATATAATGTACATCAAAGTACCACTTGTTCTTCAATTGAAGAGGAGACATTAATCTTTGTTTCTTACCAGCCCTTGAATATTGATTGCCTGCCACAAATTAAAGGTACGATTTTTAATTTATGTTTTGCAAATTTGTTTCTGAATAATGTTTAATTTCGAACATAGTATTTCGATGTTTGATCATGTATCTAATCTGATAATTCATGCTCTTTATTTCATCATTTTAACTTTGATATAAGAGAAATTAAAATACAAAAAATATTTTAAAATGAAGATATCTGTTACTAATTAATGGAAGAAATAATTGTTAAATACCATTGAGTGTATATATTTATTGTAAATTTGTAAAAATTCATTATTACTTTATCAAAACAAGCAAACAATAAAAATATTTATCAGGTGAAGAAAATATATAATACATAGGTAGTTGATAATATATAAACCCTTCTTCCCGTCGTCCTTATAATACGTGTCATGTAATATCATACATACATGGCTATAACAAACTGGCTACCACATTCAGATAACACATAGAAAAACTTTAATAAAAGGTTGCCCGAGTTCCCACCCTTTAAAGTTTGGTAAAAGTAAATAAATTATCAAATACTAATTTCACAATTAGCAATTGAAAGTTCTTAATTATTTAACTAATCGCATATACTTTTTGTTTCCTTCCAACAGCCAAAATCTGAAGCAGCAACCGTGATCAAACTGCAAAATACAAAAGACCCAGAATGCATGAATGTGAAAATTTCATATATTTTATCACTAACTCATTGAATTCTGGGAAACAACTAATTTAAGTCATTAATATTATGATCAACTGCATAAATCAATTAATCAAACTTATTTTGCAAATTAAAATAATTTAGAATGAAAAGATCAACATGAAGGTCCTAAAAAGGATGAAATACTTATTCTTTACATGAAATTGAAGTTATTACCGATAATATCATATTCAATATTACAAGTCTAGCTTATAATCATCAAAGATCTTAGGGCTAACCAAGCGCTGAAACAGCCTATAAGGTGGTGGAGACGATGGTGGCCGTGGACCTGAAAATAGGTGGCTTCGAGGTCAATGATGCCCTTGACGTACAAAAACTCGGCGAGGCCGCAAGGGATGGCGATGACTCCATCGTGCTGGAAACCGTACTCCTCCTCCGCCTCTTTGAGAAGGCTCAAGAACAGCGGGTGGTTCAAGTAAGCCACACGCACGATCAACCGCTGCCGCACCTCGCCTTCGCGGCCGACCATTATCGCCACCTCCCCCTTCCTCACCTCTCTCTTCCCACTCCCATGGTGGTTGCTCCCAAAGTACAGGTTGAACCCTCCCTTCATCTTCCACATACACATACAAAATCTTGAGAAGAGATTATGTTTATGTGTTATAAGGAAGAGAAGATGAGGAGCAAAGAGAATTATGAGCGAGGAAGGCAAGAGAGAGATTGAACGAGGTTGGACTTGGGGTGTGGATTGCAGAATTGCAGATCAGGAGGTGGTGCAAAGGGGGAGAGGGTTATGGTTAGTGTATTTGTAGAGGGAGAGAGAAGGCAAGGAGTTGGAAACGGTTCCTCTAACGTGAGGGAGGCTTTATCTTAAATTGAAAGAGTCTTGGCCTAGTGGGGATTTTTTTATAGGAACATTAAGAAGTGGAATCTTCAATAGTTTCTTAATTAATTAGTTGAGAACTCGCTTATAAATTTTATTAGATTTGTATATAATTATTCAAGTTTACATTACATAATATTAAGATGCTTGGGTGAGGTTTAGATTTTTTAATAATATTATTAGTTACTTTGTTTAGAATATATAATTATAATTTTTTAAATAACATGTTTTGTATATTTACTTAGATGTAAGAAGTTAATTAATGATGTTTTGTAAGGAGATTATTGATAATCTTACTGATTTGAAATAGTTATTTCTACTTTATACGATAGAGATCTAATTATACATTCCTGTAACTACTATAAAATCACTGAGATTATCAATTTCAGCCATGGAAAATCTCATTACCCGTGAAAAAATTGATGAATTTTTATGTAAAGTTTTACTCAAACTAATTTTTTTAACTTAATAACTAACGAGACTTCTCTAATCAGGATTCTATTTAATTTTAATTATTGTTAAGCAGGATTAAGTATAATTTGTCAGAATTAAAAATTGTAACTTGGATTTGAAATCCTTAATTATTTCTAGTAATTAATTATAGAAATGGTGAATTACTTATATTTTATATTATTTTTTACGGGTGTTCATGATAAAAGTAAAATTTACCAAATCTAATTATAGTTGAATTAGATTTCTTGGGCATGCCCTGACCAAAGATGACAAAATAATTCAATGAGCTGACCCGATAAAATATGGTTGTATTGTGGTAGTAAGTCAAGCCACCGGCGAATAGTCAGGTTCTATGTGGGATGGTATAAATCTTATTTTATTAATTTAAAACAATACAATATATATATATATATATATATATATATATATACACTCATAATTCTTTTAGTGGGCATTATTATCACTATTGAAGAAATGATTATATCACTCAATATTATACACAAACTTATATCCATGTCAATAATATTCATGAAAACAATTTATCCATTTTTTGTTTGAAAACTCGTTTTTCTATCTCACAGGACATGAATATTATTTATCTTGCTCGTTTTTGTTTATAAAGCTCCTCAAGGATCCAACTTAACTAAACAGAATGATTATCTCTCTTAAAAAAATTATGTTTTTTTATACAGTTCAATAGACTTAAAATAGACTAAAAAATCATGGAAAAAATATGGCAGTGAAAATATTAAGGCGGCGAAGAGTTACTCCATGGTTTTAAGTGTGGAGAAAAATAAAAAACCTAGTACATGCTTACTTACAAATATAAATATAATAGTAGATTCTTTCTCCACCGTTGGAAAAACTGTGACAAAAAAGAAACTTGTTGCTCTATGGTTTTTTTATTAGGGGTAGAATATTATTATTATTATTATTATTATTATTATTATTAATTGTTATTATTATTTTGTTGTAGTGCCATAAAGTCAGTCTTGCAACATCCTTAATCAAAAAAGACGATTACAAAATGAACAATTAATCAGACATTTTGGAGACATTCCAAAGTGGGTGGACAATTTCACAAATGAGTGCAGCACTTGCAGTTATTTTAATGTTTGAAAAATGCCCAGGAAAAATAGAATAGTCAGATTCATTAGATGGTGATGCAACCTTTATTTTGTTTAAAATTTGAGCCAATATATTGTCAACTAAGTGGTTGACAATTTGTTATGTTTGCACCATTTGTGTTCATATGGTCAAGCCTCCACCACAATGGTGAATTAACCTAGCTATGTTAGGCTCCTTGCCCATTGTTATAGCTCACCATGTGTACTCCATGCCCAGCTATCCACACCTAGCTACTCACTACGGTACACAACTTTGGTTGTTCGCACATTACGTGGAGTGGTGGATTTCTCATAGTTAGTACTAGTGTTGGAACCAAATAAAACACGAAAGCCTTTTGGGTGGACACCAAACACATGTAACCAATTATTTTAAGAAAAAGATTTATTGTTAGAATACAAAAGCTTTTAGATGTGGATTTATACTTGTAAAATATATATAGCATACAGAGCATATATAGACATAACAAGGATTCAGATCACGAATGAATGAGATTATTCATTTTCGAAGACAGTTAAATACCCCTTCTGACAATGTCTTGAACAAAATAAAATTTATTAATTATAGTCTTTGACAGAATTTATCCGTGTAAGATCCTCAAATAGTTAGTCCTGCATTCAATATCTATCATGATAAGATTTAGTATGTTAGTGAGGATATGCTTTTGATTTCAATTTTAGTTAATCATTTTTTTAAAATGACTAAGTTCATTAATTTGTACTTAGTTTGGGTCATTACACTACACACACCTGACATTAAATCTTCATTTAGATCATGTGCATGCAAATCAAATATTTTTTCTTCATTTAAATGTTGTAAATTATTGAATTGATTGAAGTCTTCATAATTAAAGTTTAATGAACCAATACATCATCCCTAACGTGAAGAATTCAAAATAATTTGCTTTTGCTCTTGCTTTTTCAAAACCAAATCTAGCCCCTTTCCAGAAGAAATGACTTGGCACATCAATTTGTACCTTAGTCGGGCTCACATATTCAGTACTTACTTGAGAAAGATATAGTGTAATAGTGGGCATTAGGATTGCCAATAGGTCCGGATAATCCAATCTAAAAATATTAGGTTGATGTCCAACTATATTGGGTATGGCTTTAGATATTCGGGTCTTTATTAATAACTTTTTACTATTGGGTCTTCGCTTTGAATCTCAAATGACAATAGGCCCCAAACCCAAAAATTATTTAACTTTTGTTTTAAATTTTGAATTTTCTTCATATATTTTGGAATATATATGATTTATCTTCTAAAATATATTATGTTTAGTTATAAATAAGAATAATTGTCTTAAAATATTTAATTTTTTTATATTTTTATGTAAATGTATGTAATATATGTATTATCAGTTCGGGTTTAGCTCGAGTCTGAGTTCTTTAAATTGTGTCCCAGTCAAGTTTGGATCTAAATCAAAGAAAAATATTAATGTATAAAATTGGGTTTAGGTCTTTAATATCTTTAACCTAGTTAATCACTTTTGAATAAATTATTAAGCTATTTTGGTCGAATCATTACAAATTGTATAAGAACTAACATGGAACAGTGTCTAGACGGTCAACTTAGAGTAGATTGGATGTAGGCTAAGCTCATGGGCCAAGAAAAAGAATTCCAAAGAACAGATCTCTTATTCTATTTGGTTTGCTAGATTATGAGAGAAATAATGGAAAGGAAAAGATTTTGAGAAAGAAAAAAAGAAAAAAAAAGAAAGTACTACTTCTCACGTGTGTTTAGATTGAAAGATAAAAGGTAAAATAAGGGCCACCTTTCTTTTCTTACATTTCCTTGCAAGTTTTGTGGGGAAATCATTCGTGAAGAGATTTTTCCTTGGGCCCGTCTTTTGAAAATCTATTTTATATCTCAACCCTTTTATTTCAATCCAAGCACTCCAATTTTCCAAAAAGTACACTTTTCTTTTTCTTTTTCCTCTCTCTCTCTCTCTCCAAAATCCATCAATCCATACAAAGTTTAATAGAAGGATGCATTGTGATATCTCTAAATTAGTACACCTAATATCTTCCGGGGTAATATCAAGTATATGTGTGGGGATCTACTTATAGATTATCAATTGAGTAAAATATTTTGAAATGACTCCAAAATTGATACTCCGAAAATTGCTACTTATACTCCAAAATTGCTACTTATTTCTTCAATAAAAATAACATTTGTTGTTCCTTACCAAACTATATATAATATTCATGTCAATCAAGGAACTTTTAGTATGCTCCGCTTATTTTCTAGATGTTTATTAATTTTTCATAAACCATTCGGAGGCAAAGAAGAATTTATTAATTCACCTTCTAGACAGTAATAAAATGGAATTTTTTGGCAATAAAATAGTTTTGATCATAGTGATGACCATCCGCTTCTCATCATCATCATCATCCACGAGATACCTGTAACCCAAAGAGTGTGATATGTTGTTTGCGCAAAATTGTGGCACGCATTTGGCCTTTTGCACAAACTCAAAAAATGAAAATATGGGTTGTTGTCTTGCTCGTTGAGGGCTTATGCGACATAAATATTAGAGTTCAAGGTTACAATAAGGCACACTTGTCACAAAAATATATCACAATTAAATAAACTACTCAATACGAAATTTGCACAGAAAAATAGTACAAATTTAGCTTTCCATTGATAAATGCTTTGAAGTACAAAAATTTACAAAGAAATTCTCATTTACAAAAATCTTTCCTTCACTCTATTGGAGTATGTGGTTTTCGACTTCAAATCTGTCACTTAACAACAATTGTGATTTGGCAAGTTTAATTACTTCAAGGAGCATTTATCACACGCTATAAATGTTGTATCTACCAACTCAATCTAAATACTCTCTTTTATAAATATAGACTTGACCAATATTCAAGTAAGCAAAAAAGATGTTTGATCAACTTGTGCTAGTCGAGTAAGAGTTAAACTGATTAACGAAGTCAATAGCCTTGAATTAGTGGCTTAACTTAACAAGGCTAAACAAGTCTGCGACTCAAGTGGGCCAAGTGAATAAGCTGGCTAAAGCAAGCCGAATGAGTACATGGACTCAACAAGACTAGGCTAGCAAGTTGGCCACAACAAGTCGAGCGAGAGCATCCAAACTAGGCTAGTAAGTTGGCTAAACCAAGCTGGGCGAGTGCATGGGACTCAACCATGCTAGGCTAGCCTCTTGACAAGCTTAAAAAATACAGCAATGATTTGATAGACATACTTTATTTGAGTTTTCACACAAAGTTAAAGTTTTGGCCTGATTTTTTGGAGAGCCTCTAGTAAGTGAAAAATGAGAATATGGAGGTACATTTATAGAAGAAGAGGTGTGACTCACTATTTGAAATGCCCAAAAATATTCTTTTATACTTAATACCTCTATATGCAAGTATGACTTTTGAGAAGATTTTCAGTTATCTTTGAGATTTTATTTTAATTTTATCTAAAATTTATCAAAAAATTTTAAATAAATCTTGTTTATTGTGTTAAATGACAAATCTATAATTAGTTAGACTTATCCAAGATTGCTCCCACGGTCATACCACATCCCACATCTTCAATTTTGTCAATTCAAGGTATCATTATTTCACGTTTGACTAGTATGAGTTGTCTCTTCAAAACTCTATAATTTTCAAAATACTTATCATGTGTCATTTCTTCATAAATGACAAATCAAATATTTATTCGATTAAATTGATTCTATTTTGTCTTGACACCATCTTTATGTTGAACTGTGTTCGTACATCTACACGATTACAAAAGGCAGAAATTTTTATACTTCGTTATTCTAAATTATTAATTCACTTACTAGACTAGCACATACATTTTTTTACCACACTCAAATTCATTAGAAGCTCTCTCCTTTGTTCTGGCATAATCATTATTTAGAAGTAATTTCCAAATCATTTTAAAAAGTAAATTGGTAAGAACTATTAGATTTGCAAATCTTTTCATAATATAAATTGGTAACAATATCTTTTCATATTTTTTGTGTGAATGAATTCCTCTTGAAACTATGGGAAAAAAGGAAACGGTTTTTAATCAATTTATATTCAGAAAAGGCATACAACTCTTCAAGTTAAAGGTACAAACAGTTGCTAATCAACTTAAAAGGTCCCCCAAAAATCACAAATGAATAGCAATAAGTGTATAAATAAAAATCAATCTATTCATGCATGATCAACAAACTATGGAGCAAATACACAGACATACCTAAATTAACAGGAAAAGCCAACAACAAAAAAACCTATTTGTACAGCAAAAAGGCATAGCATCACCAACAACCATAACCATAAATGCTCCGGGAAATACCCAAACTTCACCAATTAACAGAAAAAACCATCAATGAACAGCAAACGAGAAACCAAACAACAATCGAATTAAGAAACTAATACAAAGATTTTACCAGCCATCAAAGAATGCACATACAACAAAGAGGTTGCTCACTTCTCTAATGTAGACACAAACTTGGACCACTTTAATCACAAATTCAAAAGTACAATTCAAATGACAAAGTGTTGAAAAAATAAAAATAAACCCAATAAACAGAACATAAAATGACAGAAATCTTAGTCCAAACATAAATTGCAGTCTGTGAAGTGGTCTTCAACATAAACAGTTCAATGCCTAGAGCAAGCAAAACATGATAAAAGATGCAATATTTCATTAATTTGGATTTTTATTTTATATTTTTTGAATTAGTTTGGGTTTTATTTTATATAATTATTTAGAATTTACTATTTTAGGGAACTGTTATCTATATTCAAGTTTTAAGAGTCATAAATTTCAAAAAGATAATTTTACCCTTAATCATCGATTTTGGTAAGTTTTCAGATTCGTCTATTGAAAATCATTTTGATCCAAAATCGAGGGTAAAGTTGTTATTTTCACATTTATTTCCTTTAAATCGTAAATATGAATCATAAATTTTTTACAATAACAACTTTTTTCATAAATTTATCATTTTTTATTCACTTGGTTAATTAAATTAGAAATTATTTACTAATTTGTTATAATGCTCGTCCCGTGCTTTTCTTATGCAATTTTTATGTTTTCTTGTACAAAAACTTTGGGCGTGCAAAAGTGCTTGGAGGTAATTTTATTAGCATCCAACTCTTGCCCGATGCTAAAATTCTGATGTATATGCCCCCCACCTTGTAGTAGAGATGTTATTTTGTTTGATGATTAGACTTGAAGATCAATCTTGGGGAATTGATTTAATGAAGAATTCTAACAATCTTAATACTTAAGTGGGATGCTTTTATATGTATGTACATATATATATATATATATATATATACACATCTTCTTCCATTTCTATTTATGGAATGCCTTCTTTCCCTAAGAAAAAGAAAAGCAATTTTCTCTGAGTCTATAACTGTTGGGAAATAGACGCTTCAGCGGAAACAACCCAGAAAATATTTCCCCTCAAGATGAAATAAAAACAAATATAAAATGGATAGGAGACACAAGAAAAAAATGGATGGAAACTTTTCTCCCAATTTAGAGAAAAGAAAACCAACCTACTCTATCAACTTTGATTAAGAAAACTCTTACAATCAAATATCGAAGAAAAAAAACTCTCCTAACCCAAATCAGACCAATAACAAGATCTGAAAATACAATTCTTGAGAATACAATATATGAGAAACTGAGAAAACTAACATACACCTCAAAAGAAAATTGGATCAAACTCACACCCTAGATGATGACCCCTACTTCAACTTGAGATGATGTAAACTTCTCTAAACTCTCCTTATATGAGCCAAATGTGCTCAAAAGCTCTCAAGAGGATGTTTTTTCTAACATCAGAATTCTCCTTTATATAGAAGATTATGAGTAGAATTCTAAAGGCCAACTCATTACACTTCTATCGCAAAGGACGAAATCACACATCGGAATACCAGATGCCAACCATTAGTGCAATAACCAAAAAACCAAAAACTGGTAATTGAGTTTTTCAATGTGAATGGGTGAGGGAAACTCAACAATAACCATGTCATCAAAAAATCAAACTCCAAAGATATATTCTACTCGTGATTCTGGTTCCCCTTCTCAACCTCCAATTAGCATATACTTTGAACTTTTGTTCCACTACACAAGTTCAGGCGGGATTGTTTCTAACTACTCCAAAAGTTGAAGTTTCAGAATCTCCTATACAAATAACTGAGCAAGATATCAATGAAGTATTCTCTTAATAATATGCCAACCACAGTTACTGCTGGTTCTGGACAACCAGTGTTAACTTCTCAGGACTTTATCGACACAAAATGTAATAAGACAGGACATATCGCTAAAGCATGCAGCAGTGGCCCTTTTATCTCTAAAAAATGTTACCGCTGTGGTGAATCTGGCCACTCTGTTAAACAATGCCCTCAAGAAACTATTCTCCTTCTACAATGAACACTCCTGAAAAAGAAGCTACCTCAGCGAAATCTAAAATGTCTCCTGTTCAGTCTATCTTATCTCCGGTTGCAGCATACTATCCAAGTACGTCTACTATGGAAACTGCTCCTTCATCCATTGTGCCTTCCTATAGTAAAAATACTTCAGAACAGACCCCATTAACTTAATCCATCTATGACTATTTCATTATGTAATTTTCCAAAAGTAAAAATTTCATAAGGTATAGTACCATTATTTTGACTTCTTAATTTATTTCTAACTCCATCGGCAAATAGAGGAGGTAATCCAGCTATAAACCGTTCTTTCCAAAATTCTGAATTAGAATCATCTCTTTGGAATAATAAAGCTAAAAATGTATCATGATACCATCTATAATGTGTTGACGAAGGACATTTTAAATTCATTATTAATTCATGAGTTCTTTCTTTTATTATATTAGGTTGCTAATATTAAAGTATATACTGCACCTTCAACTTCTTGATTTGTATTAGCATCTAATTTTGTAGCTAATAATATCTCTACTTTTTGTACAGGTTGTAAATAATGATTCCTCCAACCTTTTATTATTCCAGAAATTCCAGTAGCAATAAATTATGCAATTTGTCTATCAGAATCATTTGTTGTTTTACAAATTGTAGAATACATTAACATATTATGTAATGTAGTTAATATTTGATATTTTGATTATCCATCTATATTTCATTCATATATAGATCTACTAGTATATGATAATCCAAAATTTATAGAATTTTCTTCAAATAATATTGATGTTGGAGTAGGCCTTTGATAATAATGTCTTCCCGTACGAAGTGGTTGTGCTTGCAAAGGTTGAGCCATTTCTATTTTTTCAATAAATTGATTTATTAATTCTTCGGTATTATCAGTTTCACTGATTACTTTTATAGATTCATTAATTTTTAAGCTACTTAATCTTTTTGTTAATTTTTCTAAAAATTCTTCATTTATAGGGGATTTTGTTTTAAAATTTTTTGTTGAATCCAATGGAGGTTTTATTATAACAAACTTTATATTTTCATTCACTTTATTTTCTACAGTTTTTCCCTTATCTCTAGGTAACCATTTTTCTTCTAGAAGAGAAAGTTGATTTGCTAAAGTTTGTAAATGCAAATGAGTATAATTATTTTGTTTTATAACTACTGCTATATCTTCATTGGTTTTTTTATCAATAGATACATATGAGGTTGCTTCTATATTACCATATTTTATATTTCCATCTGGTGGATGTTTACTAGTAATTGTTTTTCCATCTATTGTATCCCACATTCTAGTTTCTTTAAAAGTATTTATTTTATCAATTTTAGTAGTTTCATACCAATCAACAAAAGATATTTCATAGCCCATTAATTTTAAATAATTATAACAATCCTCTTTATTTTTAGCTAATTGAGTTTTATTATGATTATTAAAATACCATTTTCTAAAATTATCATGTTTTGATAGCATAAATTATTGAGAACATTTTTCTCTATTTAGTTGAAATTGATACATATTTATTTTTGAATTCATTTCCAAAAATGTTGGTTCATTTGAATAAATTCCATGAGGAATTTGTTGCTTAGAAATATATATACCTTTTACACTATTTTCTTCTATTCAGACTTATCTGATCTTGTAGAAATACTTGGTCTAGTAGAAGTACTATGTCTACTGAATATTATTTTAATATCTCCATTATGATTTTCTATAATTTTTTCAGTAGTTCTTTGTATTATTTTGGGTGGAATAACATTTTCTAATTTTCATGATTGTGGTAGCTCAATTTCATCCCAAGTTATTGTTTTTGGAATAGTAATATTAGCATTATTACTATCTATTTAGAAAAGAGTTGTTTTACCTTTATGAGATTCTATTCTAGAATTAGGACTTATACCTATCATAGCTTTTAAACATATACGATATATAATACATAAATTCATAGATCCAGGGAGCATGTCATAACCTTGAGTTTGTACATTTAGTGCCAAAGCTTCCTTGATATGCAGATCATCTAAACTTATAGAGTAATTAGGATAACAATTAAAATATACTGGTCCTGTTCCTAGAGTAGATTCAATTATTCCTAATACCGAATCATCAAACTTGTTATGTCTTTGATCGCGTAGGCATAGCAATATTGAAGTATTTAATCCATCTCTTGTTAAGGGTTTAACTGCTACTTGAATTAATCCAAGATGTATATATTTATATTGGGATTTTAGGCTTTCTATTAATTTATTTTTTAAAAGACTTATTTTTCAGTACAGTTACCAATACTTACACTTTGTTCAAATGTTTTAATTATATAAGATTGATTAAATTCTATAAGGCCCTTCTTATAGACTTCAGTTGGATTCACCTTAGGAAGTGTCCATTTATTCAAGTTCTATTCCATATTATTATAGATTATTTGTTCAGTATTCTTAGGATCTGGCAAACTCTATGATTTTTTTAACTAAACTTGTTAAAAAAGCCATAATAGCTAAAGATTTTCCTAAGTAGGAATTTCCTAGGAGAAGCCAACCAATCCAAACTACCTATGCGCCTTCCTCGACTGTTCAGAACTTACAAGGATTTAGACTTCGTCACCTACCTAAGTAGTATTTAATCAGTAAGGCTCTGATACCAAGTTAACCTTGAACCCAAAGATTTTGCCCGATCTTACTAGTATTAAATAGATAATCCAAATAATAATAGAGAGAATATAAGCAGATAATACTAAACGAGTAACAGAAAACAGAAACAAAACACAATAATATTGAGAACAGATATATGAACAGGAAAATAACTTAAAATAGAAATAAAAACACAATTTTTATGAAAACATTTTTCGAAATACTTCATATAATTCAAGATTTTCTTGAACAAATATAGTTCATAAAGAACAAGTATAGTTTAGAAGAACAAATATAGTTTCGAAGAACGAATATAGTTCTGAAGAAATAGAATTAAAATGAACTTACTTGTATTTCAGCTTTAAACTTTACAAAAGAGTCTTACTTCAAACAGTCACACACAAACTTTCACTCGCAAGATTTACAAAGGCTATAGAAAAAAGTGTATTTAGGAGAGAGAGAGAGAGAGAGAGAGAGAGAGAGAGAGAGAGAGAGAGAGAGAGAGAGAGAGAGAGAGAGAGAGAGAGAGAGAGAGAGAGAGAGAGAGAGAGAGCAGGCTCTTCTTCGATGATCCTTCGTAGTAGAGCAAACCATTAATTTATAGTCAAAGGATAGCAACCGGCAAAAACAGGTCACCCAAAATCGGATACTGGATGAACATCAGGTTGACCTAGTATTGTCGTTATATGATGGGGTCCATTCTGAAGTATTTTTACTATAAGAAGGCACAGGGGATGAAGGAGCAGTTTCTATAGTAGACGTACTTGGATAGTATGCTGCAACTAGAGATAAGATAGGCTGAATAGGAGACGTTTCAGATCTGGCTGAGGTAGAGTGGCTTTGTTTAATAGAGTGGCCAGATTCACCATAGCAGTAACATTTTTGAGAGATAAAAAGCCACTGCTGCATGCTTCAACGATATGTCCTGTCTTATTACATTTTGTGCCAATAAGGTCACGAGAAGTTTATATATATATATATATATATATATATATATATATATATATATTGATATTTTTAATTTTCTAAATAAAAAATATGTTCCAAATCGCGACCATTTTGAGCCAAGCTTTCCAGTAATCAAGATGGGTGCATCCTTGTTGGGCCCAGTTTATTCAAGAACTCAGCCCATCAAAGCTTGATATTAAGTGGACCAGTTAAACTCCTAATGGGCTTAGCTTAACACTTCATATCTACTCAAACCTTTTTTTTCACAGCAACAATTTATGCGCAATTTTAGATGTCAATGTTCATCTCCATATTAAAATTTTCCCCTAATTAGATTTAATTCTTTCCATTCACCCATGCAAATTTATAAATAAAACCCAAGAACAAAAACATGAATTTTCACTTTTAGAGAGATGAAAAGATATGAGAAAGGCAGTTAATATGAAGAAAGTCTGCTCATGAAAAATGGATCAGAAGCACAGATTTATTTCTGTTTTTTTTTATCTCTAAAAATTTCATAAGTCAATTCTAATTTATAGCTTCCTGAGTGAAACTCTACTTATGATTTATTTTTATGGGGCAAATTTTGTGATTCACTCCCAAGTCAAGGAAAAAATTTACTAAAACATGTTAATTTTGTTTTAATTTAACTAGATTAATACTTTAAAGTAATGAAAATTATATAGTTGTTAATTTCAAATATTAAAGAAAACAATATATAGTAATTTCATATATTATTTTTTTTGTTCAATTGGTAAAATAATATAAATTGCTCTCAATAAATAATATATATGATTCCAAATCGACTTAGAGCCAACTCCAATTGAGTTTGACTCACTCATTAGCTTGATAAATTGTATTCAAGTTATAAATTTGTAAACTATGATCAGAAAATGATAATGCATCTCATTCAATATTTGTGCAAAGCATGAGAAACATTTTTTTGGAAGTTTCTGCATGAAACAACAGCAAAGGGCCGAAGCATTCTGGCTAAGAATTCATGATATTACAACTTCTAATTATAATAAGGTGCTGCAGTTCAACTGTACCACCAACCATAGTCCATTGTTGCTAGATGGCAAAGGTTGCATACATGTTGTCAATAGACCATTTTATTTTGAGTTTTTGAATCTACCCATTTTCATAATTAAAACTAGCTATTTGAAGCATTGATTAATTGCTAGTTCTATGTATATCTTGCAAATGTGTCATAGGCGAACATTTTACTTATTTTTGTTAAGGAATTTGGTGACTAATGTGTATGATTCTTGACATGAGGTCACATGTTATGTGTGAGATGTTAGAGCAAACATATTTCAATAGACATGGAATTGACAATTATAAAAGAAACTTATATATGTTGGCTGTGGAGCTAGCTAATATTGCTCTACAACTTATAAGAGATCATAGTATTTGTTGGTCCTACATTATTGAGCCTGTAGGGATTGCAATTCTTAAGTAATTTTAATAGTAGAACTAGATACATTCTTCAAACCATCTTATTGTTTTCATTATTTGTAGTGTGATGATTGCCGTAATGTTGATACAACTTATAACATTAATTTCGTTTTTTTTCTGAAAAAAAAAGATTTTATGAATGTTATAAATCATTTGAATAAGTTTTGTCACTCGAGAATCATCCATAAAACTCAACACAGAATGTTATAAAGTCGATGGAGTTTTTAGCTTAATTGAAGTTTCAAATCTATGGTACTCAATTTTATCAATCAAACCAAGATTCCGAGTAAACACTAAAAAAATTTGATTTTTCTCCGCATTTCAAAAATATAGAGCGGAGAAACGTGGTGTTTTTTTCCACATCTTCTCCATGCCAAGAAAAAGTTTAGATTTATTTTTATATTTTAAAAATTTTAAAGTTAATGATTTTTAAAATTTTCTCCCACACTACATGGAGAAATTTTTCACCGCCCTATTTTTCTCTATGTTTTAAGATTAATAAATTTTTATCGGGTAGAGAAAAGTTAGAAAATTAGTAAACACTCACCTTCAAATATTTTCAAATATAAAAAAATTATAATTTTTCTTACATGGAGAAAAACATGAAAAAAATGTTTTTTTTATTTGCAGTGAAACAACAAGTGATCATATTTATGACTTTCTTTTATTCCATGGGTTCTCGTAACCAATGGCAAGCATGAAACCGGGCAGTTTGAAGAACAAAATTCTAGTTTGTGATCATTGAATGGGAAGTTAACATGAATGGCCACTTAGCTCTAAGTTAGATCTCTACCGCAACTACCATCTTTATATATATCTATGGTGTGTTCTTCATTTACTTTATATATAATTTATATGCTACAGCTCTGGATATATACAGGTGCAGCATTTATGTACGTAGAAAGGTTGATACATGCATGAAAATAAATAGTACATATATATATTCTCTCGAGAAAAGATGTTTTGCTTCCTCAAGAGTAGTATCTCAGTCATGTTTCACTTATCTTTCTCTTCCTATAAATACATATGAATCTAGCTCATTGATACTGGAGACGAGCTGTCTATTGATTTGAAGAGAACATACTTTGAATCAAGTGCTGTAGTAGCTCTGGCCACGTTCCATGATATATAGATTATAATAGAGGAGGAATTGTTCTTTATTTTGATCCAATTGTACACATTAATGTTTTAGTCTTTTAGATATATAACCCTGGCACGATTTTTCATGTTGAATCATACAGAATCTTAGACTCCAATGTTTGTTGTATATGAGAAGCACAGGACGCAGATATATGTTAACAAGAACCATCAGATCGATGATCAGTAGCTAGATCACTATTTGCAATAGATACTTGGGAAAGTTTTAGTGACATGTAAGAGGGTTTCTCTAACCACCTGGTTTAAAGTGTAATATATTATACTAAGTCATTTTTTTAAAAGCGGCGAATATATATTAATAAGAACCATCTAATCAATTAGATCGATGATCAGTAACTAGATCACTATTTGCAATAGATACTTGGGAAAATTTTAGTGACATGTAAGAGGGTTTCTCTAATGACTTGGCTGTAATATATTAAACTAAGTTATTTCTTCAAAAGCGATTAACCAAGTTAATAATTTATAGTTCATTTTCACTTATAAACAAGATCTTTTCCTAATATATATTAAATGTAGAACTAAGTTGAGAGATCTCATAATCTATTAGTTTACACTTTTAGGCTAGGCAGTTACAAATTGTATCAGAGCCTCTTGGTGCCATATTAGATCATAGGTTGGACTAGGGATATTAGCTATGTTGTCAATCACAGGTCAATGAAGGTCATACGCTAGGGTAGTAATGGACCAAATGTATAAATTTCGGGATGAAATTTCCTAAGGTTGGTGAATTATGAAATTCGTCAACTTAGTCCCACATTTAATAACTATTAGGGTAACATCTTGTTTATAAATGGGAATGAATTATATATTTTTAACTTGGTTAATCACTTTTGAAGAAAAAATTTAGCCCAATATGTTACACTTTGCTTCAGATTTACTATTCTTACATTGAGATATTACATAGTAGACTGGATGCATTACATATTACAATGTTACCCATATGTTAAATATCATGGATTAAGAGAAGTTACATGATCAGAACTTGTGTATATTCATAGTTTAAAAAGTCCAGGACTCGCACTTTCATTACTTGACTCTGGAAGTTAATTATTAAATATTTCACTATTATATATAGAAATTGATTCAACAAATTATAGAATAGAGTCAATTTGGGGATTTTTGTTATAAAAAAGCAGTTTTAAAACTATAAATATACCAACTGTTCATGAAACAGTTTTTTGGTTGCTGCATAGGAGTTCTATATACTTATATTGGCCTTAGAACTATATTGGTGAAAAGCATTTCTCTGTTTAGGACGAACAAAGGTTCATGTGTGCTAGCAAGTAGCTCTTTGTCTCTTACATTGTAGTACAAAATTACTTAACAGAAGACTACAAGCTTGTAAATACCATCAAAATTGGCATACTGTTTCTGATTCATGGCAACAGTTCTCTCTAGTTTCTATCCACTCTAATTGAATTAATGGTCCTGGTAGACCAAGCCATCTTCTTCAAATTTTTAAATCTAGGTATCCCATTTTTCATCTCTTTCATGTGCTGTGATGGCTTATGTTACATCAAATTTATATGGGTAGGATCCACATTGTTTGATTATTATAAAATGAATTAAAAATGTGATAAATACAACATTATTAGTGCCTATCTATCAATATTATAATCATCAATAACAATAATTTTCACTATTATTTAGGTAGGTTAATATCTGCGGCATTTCTGGTGGATTTTGCATCACCAATCAATTTTTCTTACTTCCTAATTTCGATGTTAATAATATGTAGTGACCTCTAAGACAAACGCTCTCCTCAAAACACACCACTAAACCTTGTAAGACAAGGCCATGATAACCCGAGGCAAGCTCTAACTACAGTGGAAAGGGCTTCAAGAAGAAGGTGGCCCCTGTTAGGAAAGTCCTTTTGGGGCTTATAGGGCCCAACAGCCCCAAATAAAAGCTGAGAACAAAGGACCTCTGAAGTATTTTTGCACAAAATAAAATGACAATTTTTTTAGAAAAAAAAGTGGGTTTTGAAGGAATAATGAAAAGGTAAAGGAGATGCCCTCCAAAAAAAAACAAAGAAGCATACTAATTTGTCACTTGGAGATAAGAAACACTTGAACAAAGGGGCCAACCTCTTTTTAAGACCTCATGGCCTGCCTGCCTGTCTGTTTGAAGAAGGTTCTGAAAAGAAGGGCATATGGTGGTCACACTCAATACAATACATGCCTGAATGTTGTCTTCTCCCAATTGTTATCCATCACTCAATAATGTAGGGTTTTAGTTAGTAGATGCTATGTCATTGTGGAGCCATGAAAGAGATGGTTAGGGGGGTGACTAATATGGGTTTGGTGAGGAGGTTAGCTGTAATGCTTATTGTTTTATATTAATCTTGTCATGTTTAACCTGATATTAGCTATAAATTTAAATGGATGCAACCAAAGGTGTGGCATCTAAAGGTAAGAGGACTGAATCAAATTTGATTGTTTAATACCAATGATATCATGAATGTAAATAAAGAAAAGGTTGGTGATTTCATTTTGTCAACTTAATTAGACTAGTGAAGTACATTTATTCATTTCCTTTGATGAAATTCTTGAATTCTGACTTAATGTACTATTTGTACTCTCGTTAAAATTAGTATATTTGTATGTGATAGAAGAAGTAATCATCTGGTTCAAATACAAATTAATAGCTGAAGTAATTAATAAAGTAAAATATTTATATGCACACTTTCACTAAGAATCAGAATTTTACCCTATTAAATACTCAACGTGTAACTAATTTTGGGAGACTTTAATTATAATCTACCCTGCCCAGGAAAATTATATTCGTGCATTTTTCTCAGCCTATAGGCCCAACCCCATTTCCAATCAATTCTAACCTACTATGTAATGTAGTTTCGAGCTTAATTACTTTAATACTTACTATTTATAATGATATGATCTAAGTATAAATTCATGACTTTAAGTCATTCTTTTAAAATGGTTAATAGAAATTGAATATTTTTATTAAATTAATATTAAATAAGAGAATAATTCTAGAAAATCTCACAAAAATAAAAATATGAATCATGTATGTGATGGAGTTTGGAAATGTACATGCTCTCCCTTCTTCACAAGATTGATAATGAAGAAACCAACCATTCCACCTGTCTTAATTTCCCTTCTTTTGTTTATAGATCACATTCATATTGTAAACTACTCTATGTTTCAAGCTCCTTACGCATCCTTGTTGCTTTCAAAACCTACAAGCTTAAATTGTTATGACTTGCACATATACCATGACATCCTACCAATATGTACATTAGCTTGAAATTGAAGCTTGGACCAAAATTGGGTATGTTACTCTATACAAAGTGATTTACCTTTTAACATATTTTACATGCATGGAGAAAATGACATTCTTGGCTGGCAAAAAAGTTAAAATGGCAATGCAAAGAACTTGTATATGAAGATTGTTGGCATGTAGAACATCAAATGAATGTATAAAAAATAACTTGCAATAGACACTAGCTAATTTTGGATGCCCAATGTAGAAAAGTTCTACTACACATGTTTGCATGAATCTAAAAATGTATAGATAGTTGAAGTTGACAATTAAAACCAAATTTAGGCTTTTAGCCATTACATATTTGTTAAAAGAGATTATTAGTAATCAATTTCCAAATTATCATCTTTTTCTTACATATATTCCCTATTGTAATTAATGAAACCACCTACATAAGCTTACTAAATAACATTTTATAAAAAATATTAGTCTTAAAAATACTAACAATACATCCCCACCACAATATTTTGACCTTAAGAAAAAAAAAGTCATGAATAATTAACAAGATAAGCCAGCCTCAAATATAACAAATACTAATAGGAAACTAAAGTATCAAAGCTTATTTTTCATGATTTTATATTTTAAAAACATAAAATCCATATTTAAAACGTGTTAAATTTAAAGTGCAATGCAACAAACAATAAGTTGATTAAAATTAAAAATAATTATAAAAGTTGCTTACTATCAACTGAAATTAATATAAGTACATTAGTTTGAAACTAATCTAATGATCTATTCAAATTATATGACTATTTATATATTCAAACCAGATAACATCACCCTCCTGATCAATTAACTGTCTTAGTAATCTAAAGAATTATATTAGATTGAGCTAAGATAAAAATATCAGTTGTACAAATTGATATTGTTTTTTCATGAATATAATATAAAGATCAAAGATTTTTTTAAACTATTATATTTAAGTGTCAATAAATAGGCCCATTAGAGCATTGGTCTTAGGGGGAAATTTTATTATTTAGGAGTTTTTGAATAAAATTACAAATTATAGTTTTTGTTAGTGTTTATTTAAGACCAATTTCCTTATTTTAGTAGTCTTAAAAAATTAATGAACACATAAAAGAAAATTTGAGTCTTTTAATAAAAAAACTAAAATCATGCTTAATAAACAAACAATTTTCTTGGTTAACAAACATTTTCCACCAAAATAATAACATTTACATATTAACAATACAGAAAAAAAATCATAAAATAAAATAAATAAGGTAATAATCCAATTTGAAATACCAATTATACCCCTAATGCAAACCAAAAAACCCAACTTGTCCCCATCTTCTCCAACCATTCAATTCCTTCCCACAAAATCTCCTGCCCGCCATGAAACCTGTGCAACTCCCCCTCACTCTCCACCCCTCCAACCTTCGAAAATCCTCGACCTTCGAATTGCCCACACTCTCCCGATCACAATGACCGAGCTCTCGATCTCTGGCGCCCCCAAAGGCGGCACCTTTCTCCACTTCAACGAGGACGAGAGCCGGCCAGTGGTGGCGGCGGTAGTGGCAGCGCTGAGGAGGTCGGTTTTGACGTGCAGCGTCGGAGCGGAGGAGGTGGGCGGCTCAGGCATGGAGATTGGCTGGCCCACCGACGTTCGCCATCTCTCCCATGTCACCTTTGATCGGTTCCATGGCTTCCTTGGCCTACCCGTTGAGTTTGAGCCCGAGTTGCCTCGCCGTGTACCCAGTGCTAGGCCTGTTCTCTTGCTGGCTCCTTAGTTTCTTAATCTTTTTTGTTTACTGGTTTTGAGATCAGTCAGTTCTTGGAGTGAAAGATTGGTTTTGTGATGGTTTTTTTTTTTTTTTTGAGATAGTCATTACTAGAAATAAATATTATGGAAGATTGGTTTTTGTTCAATCTTTTTTGTTTTGAGATGACTAAGAGTGATGAAAATTTTGGGTTTTTGTTAATTCTTTCTTGTTTTAGATTACTACTAGTAATGGAATTGTATAAGATTGCTTTTTTTTCCTTTTTTGTTGTTGTTGTTGGTGATCTTTTTTGGTATTTGAGATCACTGCCAGTTATTGAAATTATGGAAGATTGGTTTTTTTGTTAATCCTTTTTGTTTTTTAGATCATGGCTGGTAATGGAATATTGTTTTGGCTTTTTTGTTAATTTTTTTTATTTTGAGAGTTGCGGGATATTGTTTTTTTTCTTTTTTGGTTTTGAGAGCACTACTGGTAATAGAATTATGGAAGATTGTTTTTTTGATAATCTTTTTTGTTTTTGAGACCACTACGAGTAATTGACTTGTGGAAGATTGCTTTTTGTTGATCTTTTAATTTTTCTTGTTGAGATCATTATTTGTAATGGAGTTGTGGAAGATTGCTTTTCTGATCTTTTTTGTTTTGTGACCACCACGTAATGAAAATTATGGAACATTGTTTTTTGTTGACCTTTTTCTTCTTCTTCTTTTGGCTGTGATCACTACTAGTAAATGGAGTCATGGAAGACTGTTTTGGTGTTAATGTTTGTCTCTTTGGTTTTTAAGATCACTGCTTGAAATGATTGATTGCTTTTTGTGTTCAATTTTTTGTTTTTTTCAAAATCTTGATTTACTGATTTATGGATAATGAAAAATTGCTCTTGTATGTTAGTCTTGTTGGTTTTGAGATCACTACTTGTGATGGAAGATTGCTATTTGTGATGTACTGGTCTAGAGAATTGGATTCTGCATTTATTGAGTTGTGATCACCACTTCCTTTTAATGGAAGGTTGGGTTTGTGTATGCAATCTTTTTGTTTTCTATATTGTGTTTTTGGATGTGGATTGAATTTTGCATTTCTTGAATTACTGGTTTTGAGATGACTACTTCTGTTAATGGGAGATTGCTTTTATGTTATTATCTTTTTTGGTTTGAAGATGGGGAAATTATGAAGGTGAGGTGATCACTTGTGACCTGAGTGTTGAAATTGTACTGTAAACTGTTCATGGTTTCTAGCAGATTTACTGGGCTATATACGGCTTCAATTCTATGACAGAATTATTTACCGTTACTTTTGATGGTTCTTTTTTCTTCTTTTTCTTTTCTGTTGGAAATGTCAAAATCTACTCTTTGCTTTTATTTTTCATAGAGAAGTGCTTTCTTTTCTTGTTGTTTATCTGATTGTTCTTAAGATCTATATTTCTTTTATTTCGTTTAATTTCTTGTTCCATTCTAGTTTCTCTCACACTTTGTTTCATTTTCTTGTGAGTATTGAACATTAGGATTTTTAAGCATCACTTTTTGGCAGATGAATCAAGAGTATTCTAGCTTTTCTTTGGTGTGTTCTCTTTTCTCTCATATATTAATGCGAATAAAAACCACACTTGCAATAGAAAAACCAAACCAATATGAATACAAATTATTCCCTTTGAAATCATAATCTGTTCTAACACTTTGCTCTCAGTTCCATCATCCTTGTTTCCAGAGTGTATTTCTAGATGTAGATTCTTGTAATTTCCACAAGGATGTGATTTTCAGCTTCCATATTATTATGGCACAGTGTTAGTTGTATTTTAATAATCTCTTTTTTGAGTTTGTATTGCTTGTAGTAGCAGTCCTTATATATTGTATTAAAAAATCGAAATATAGTTAGAAAAAAGGTCGCTATTTGGGGGGACTTATTTCTACTCTAGGAATTCCATTGGACCCAAAAATGATACATTAGAAGAATATGTTTGGTCTTTCAAAATCAATAAGTTGATCGTTTCACTCTTGTATCTTCCAAAAGTAGAAGAAGATTTACGAGATATGTTTCATCAATTCGAAAGAGACCTTACCATTAGTGAATCCTGTGTCTTTCAAATTAAATCCATGTTTATGACCTGTAGAAGCTCTAGCTATAAATGTCTGCAAGTGATCCACCCAGTTTTTCTAATAAACAGACTTGACTTTGCAGTGTGAGGATTTTTGGTGTCTCTGCCAAATCTATGCAATGCTCCTTTGATAACAGAGGTAACAGTGTGCCAACAATCCTTTTGCTGATGCAGAAGCATTTATACTCCCATGGTGGTCTTCAAGTATGTCACTTCCTTATTTATTTCTTCAATTAGTGTGCTTATCTAGTTTATTAATGGACTCATACTTTACTATTATTGATTTATCATGCGAAGGCTGAAGGCATATTTAGGATTAATGCGGAGAACAGCCAAGAAGAATTAGTCAGAAACCAACTAAATAAAGGAATTATACCACAAGAGATTGATATGCACTGCTTGGCTGGCTTAATCAAGGTATAACCTGTAAAACCACTCATTTAGTTTGCACTTCATTCATGAAAAATGATTATTAGAGTGAGTGCTAGCTTGTTTTTCTTCCATAAGGCTTCCATTATTCTGATACCTTATGATTTTATAGGCTTGGTTCAGAGAACTTCCTGGGGGAATCCTCGATTCGCTCACACCAGAACAAGTTATGTGTTGCAACACTGAAGAAGAATGCTGTGAACTAGTTAAAACCCTCCCAACAACTGAATCAGCTCTCCTTGACTGGGCAATCAATCTTATGGCAGATGTGGTGCAGTATGAGCATCTGAATAAGATGAATGCTCGGAATATAGCCATGGTTTTTGCTCCTAACATGACTCAGGTAGCCATATAGAAGTTAAATGTGATTCTCTCTATTTTGTATGATCTTTTGCTGATGGGGTTTGATCATTTACAGATGTCCGATCCTTTGACTGCACTGATTCATGCTGTGCAAGTGATGAATTTTCTGAAAACACTAATAGTTAAAACTTTAAGAGAAAGGGAAGGATCAGCAGCTGCAGTTAAAGAGATGTCTTCTTGCTCAAGATCCCCTGGTGACGAGGACAGACAGTCGACACAGAAGAAGCAAGAAGGCCAGAGACACATCCTGGCCAAGTTGCTGAGTGTCAAGGACAGATCCGATAGCGAGTTAGATGAGAGTTTCCGAAGTTTCAAGTCAAAATGCAACGGCAAGGAAGAGCATGAGCTCACTTGTTGGGAAGATGAAGCTGAAAAATGTGAAACAAAAAATGTGCAAGAGTGTAAAGTTGGTGATGCAGAAAAATTTGTGAGTAGAATGAGTTTCAGGGAAGGTGTGAAAAGGCTTTGCAGGCCCCCTGTTTTTCAGTTGAATAGATCAATAAAGAAGTCCGGAGGACATCTAGCAGCAGTAAATTCCGGAGCAAATGTGAAAGAAGCTTGGGTGTGATATCTTCCTCTTCTTCCTTCATCTTTGTCAGTACAAAATGCGTGGCTGTTGATAGATTGGAATATGGTCTTATAGACTAGCGAAAAGGACCGAGTGAAGATACTTGTCAATGCACAGACACTAACCCATGTTGGGAGTAACAGTTAAAGATTTGGTTTTTACAATGGCATTGTAATTTGATGTGGTTTCAAGAACTTTGTGTCAGTCATTTGGGCTGCTGCATTTTGCAATATGTTTCTTAAACTCAGGGTGTCTACTTCCTAAAGATTGTAACTAGTCATGCTTGAAGAAAACCATGAATTCAATGGATTTTTGTAACATTGTCAGGGAAATAATATGTTTCATGCTCAATCATAACATGGTATTTTAAACTTAAGAAATGGCTGCAAGTTGGAGCTTTTCCTCAAGTGTTCATTTCAAAGGTTCATGACATAGAACATAGAACTGCTTCACCCAAAACTTCAAAAGCAAGAAAACATGAAGGCATGTGCTTAACAGTAAACAAAGCAAGCTCTATGCTGGCATCAGAACAAAAACAGTTTGTCTATTAGCACCAAACCCAAAAAAGCCTTGTGCAACTGTGGCCAACACAGCTGCTGCAACTAAGTGTTAAATAACTGCACTTGATTAGAAGGGTTCATGTCGATCCATACTTCTCCGCAGGTAGCATTTCTGTTTAAGAATCCATTTTTGCTATACCATATTTACGGTACAACTTTGTCAACCATTCATTCCATCTCCACTGCATCACCTATAGTCTGCACCTCCACATTGTTCATCCGGGCAGTACCGTAAAAATTAGATGGCCCAATTTTAAAAAGCAGAGTAGAATCAAGCTTTTCACTAGGCAGTGGATCTTTATCGGCGGTAGAATAACTAGATTCTCAGATATCTGAACTTTTCACGTTGTTAGGGGATTGTTTTAACAGTATAAATCTCAACTAGCTATTGTTCAATAGAACGATCACCTTCTCTTGGCAGGCTGCCACCCACTAACCCAGATTGTTTACTAGCGGATTATTCTAGTGATGGCTTTGGGCAATCTGCAAATGATGTAATTGCTGTCAATTCGGAGCCTCCGGCAATCTCTTTGATCCAAAAAGGACAATTTTCTTTTGCGGGCACTTCTGTTGCTAGAACTTTAGCTGTAACTAACCTGGTATCCTCTGGTGGAACCAGCTGGTCATTGGCCTCCTTTGTAGAAGATTCCTCCCTAGACAATTCGATCTCCTGAAAGCAAAACAAATATTGAAAAGCTCACTAGTTAAGCATAGTAAAGCTTATTTGGGACAAATTTCAAACAATCCATGCAGGATTTTTCCGGCTAAGCCACTGTCCATAGAAGCATTTGCCCGTCGTATAACTTTCTTCTTTAGGTTTCATCTCGTCCATATAGAACAGTGGCTATGACAATCATAGGATGGCGTTCAAATTCACACAAAGCATGAACTTGGGTACGTATAGATGCAAGCAATTAAAAAAAATGTTCTTTGCTACCCCATTTTAGAGTAGGCTACAATGTAAAAGGTGCTAAATAAACTCACCCTCCGTCTCTCTATTTCTCGCTACTGACTCATGCAGGATGCAGATCGCTCACGTAATGGATCTACGATACACTAAAGTATGAAAAAATATCAAATTTTGCTACCTTTGTCAACTTTGCATTAATGCCTTCTTAAGATTTAGCATTGTTTGTCATTTCGTCTGCTTGGATAACTTGTTTTCCAGCTTCTGGCGTCGCCTGACTGTTCATACAGGAAAGCTGACAAGTGCTAGCATCCCAGATGAAAGTTTGGGACTGAAAACTTTTCATATATATATATATCATCAAGCTATAGATGATAAGATCAGATGTTATAACTTGATCCAAAATGTAAATAAGTTCATGATCAGATACCGCTCACGTTATCAAGTACTACAAGGTCTACCACTAATTTATAGAATGATATATATATTAGACCTTCTCTCATCAAACTATTATTAGATACTACAAGGCCCAATACTTGAAACTAATGCTCAGAAAAACCATCTTCATCTCCATTGTCAATAACGTATAACTTACATTAAGCCATCAAAGAAAAAGTTCAGTCATTTCATTGAAGTGTGCAATCTATAAAACAAATATGCTTGACAAGAGACCCAAGATCCAAGTTTATGATTTTGTTATTCAAAGCTCTGCATTTGGCAGGCAGCAACGGAATCTAAAATCCAAGTGTGGGCAGCAACTTTAGCTCTGGTTGCTTTAGCAAGATTCTGGGCTTCCTTCTTTCTACGATCAAGAATAGCACCTGCTTGGTTGTCATTGCATTTGTCAGGGAGCTCTGTGCTGTATATTACTAATGTCGTACCAAAGGGTGAGGGTGCATTTGATGGTTCCTTTCCTGATGAGATCATTGGTCTTCTCTTGATTATGGTACCTCCACCAGCATGAACAAGATCATTTAAATACCCTTTGTAAGATGGCTTGAAATCTCCAGTGAAGTGAAATTTGAGCCCACAGAATAGCTTTGGTTCCTGCATGGGTTGACAATGGTAAAATGAAAACAAAATCATACATCTGTCATTAGTATATGAGAATTGGCAAATGCAAAGGTATCTAAAGGAATTAGGAATGTGTAGCAGCTGCTAAAATGAAGTGTAGCCATCAAACCTTCTTCATAACTCGCATCCTTCCAGCATGTGGTCCATCGCTTATTCCATGAACGTCAGCTGTGATTTCATACTCCTGTTCAGAAACAGGTCTCTTAGATGCCAAACAGGAGTTTATCCCTGAACAAACCAGATATTACTTCCATGGTAAATCATTGTTATACATCAATTTTGATGAAAATTCCAGGATATGGGCAGCTCACAGTCTGTCTTTACAATCCAAATTCCTTCTAGAATAGCCATCATAAATTTGAGAGTCCTCTTGCATTCTCCACTTTCATTTGTGGAAGCTATAACATGTGTAACAGCTGAACTCCAAGTCTTTGACATTGATACTCCAGCGACTTTGGCGAGCTTGGAGACATTATTCTGCATTGCTAATTTCAAGTGAGAAATTCGAAGGAAATAAAGACAACACTACAAACCCTGCAAGCATGGAAACAAGCTTGCCTTTTCTTCATCAGTAAGGCCTGAGCAGCATAAGACCCACTTTTTTGATGACCCAGATGGCCAATTCCAAGAACTAGTCAGTTGACCTTGTGCTTTCCTGTGAATTTAAATTTAGAATAAATTGAACAAGTTTGGAAAAAGACATGATAATAGCTAGAAGATTATATGGAATTTTAATCAGTTACTTTGGCGTGAATATATTCTGACTTCTCTTTGATGGCAATGTTTCCTCGTTGGGCAATGTCATGGTTGCATGCAGTGGGCAAAGCATCACAAAGTTATCCTGTCACAAGATGAAAATGTAGAATGTAGTCTGTAAATGTAAATCATCTCAACTCGTCCCACCATATAAAATTTAGAATTCATATATGAAAATAACTTCACTGCTTTGACTAATGCATAAATAGCTCACTTCATCCCATCGACATTGTGGAATCATCCTTGCACATGGTACATGAAAGCTCTTTCGGCAGCTTTTGTTATAGCAGCCCAGAGCAGCACCTTTTCTTCCACAGTAACCACATGTAATCCTCCTACTTCGTGATATCTCATGATGGAGGTTGAATGCTGTATCATCTTGAAAATAAACATTAGGAGCCCTGCAATATAACCAACATGTGTTAGGTTATCCATTTCTAAGCAGCTTCTTATTGTTCTTAGCAGAAAGTGGCAAAGGTCTTTACCATTCAGTGCAGTTTTTGTGCGAATGTATCAAATTCTTTCCTTCATTGTTGGCATATGTCACAGGCTTTCCTTCAAGATAGTGTACCATCTCTCCATATGCCTGTATTTAGGCTTTTTTTAGATTGCAGGTCAACTGTTTTATGTACAGAAAAAAACACTAGAGAACTGTTTTTAACTCTATGATAAATGTAGGTCATGATTCTGTACTAATACATTATCTGCACAACTTAAACAAGGAACCAAAAAGTTGAAGCTGTAAAATCTTCATGAAGAATTAAGCGAATATATCCAAAAGGTTGATGAAAGCACCATGATAGTCTTCATTATATTCATCAATTCTATTTCCCAAATCTTCATTGTGTCCTTCAATTTTCTTTCGAAAATTTGATGTAAGAACTTTACCTCAGAGACATCATGCGAATTGCAAAAGGCACATGAAGTTTGAAGATTCACGCTTTGGCACTTCTTCAGTAGAGCTTTTGACTTCTTACATTGGGTAGCTGTAATTTTGATTTTTTCACCATCTGTCTGACTCGCTGTATTATCATAATTTGGAGCAACAGCAGCAACAATCTGATCATTCCTTGATTTCTTTTGTTTCTTCAATTTTGTGAATGCTTTCTTGCCCGAACAGAGTAGGTCCATTATTATAACTATCATTGAACTCCTTTTCAATTACTGCAGCTTTATTTTGGATAAACTCACCTCCAGAGGAAGCAACCAGCTTCTTCTTTTCAACTTCATGATGGTTACCCTTAAGACTCTCACTTAGAACATCTTGAACTACCGAATCCTTAATTGTGGTTTTTTCACTTTGATTTTTATTTTTTGATCCAGATTTTTTACCAGTACCACTGCCTTTACCTTCTACTTTGTTTGCATAATCTTTTGTCTTGCTTTGGCATTTCAATGTAGCAAAGTCCACCGGATTGTTTTCTGTTCCATGACTTTGTTCCTTCACGGCAACAGTGCTGTCTGAATTTTCTGTGCCAGTATCAAGGTTTCTTATAGGTTCCTCACTTCTAGTCCTTTTGACGGACTTAGAATTAAACCCAACATTTTGTCGCCTAGGTCATCTTCCGGAGTTTTCTAACGTTGAGAGTACTCACATTTTGATTATTTGAATGCCTGGGTTGATCATCTAAATCAGAAGAAACATTTTCCATGGAACGTCTTTCATTGCATGTTGGTTGTGGTTGAATGTCATTATCATTATCATCTGCATTAGTTCAAAGAACTGATTGAGCACCATGGTTTCAACAAATATTGCAACATTTAGTTCTTTAGTGAATAGTGCAGATATTAGAAGTTTTCTGTAGTAAAATAAAAGAGAAAAAGAGATGACAAACCTGAAACCTTTGTATCATCAGGAATCACCTTAGCTTTCTTGCTCCCCTGAATTTAGCATCATTCATTCTTTATACAACATGATTTACATAATAGGTGAAGATGGTTAAAGGAGGAAACAACAGATTTACCTTTATTTTCATTGGTGTAGAAAAAAGTTCAGGAGAGCAAGGTCTCTGTGTCCAATCAAACATTTCACAGTCATAAAAATCTGCAGGCTTGTGTTCACTGTTCAATCCAACCTTCATAATGGAAGACAATAAAACATAAAGGCTACAATACCTGAAAGATGAAAAGATATAGCATATAGCCACTAAGTGCTTACAGATGGAGAAAGTTTGGTTGGTATAACATCATCTGAATCCTTAATATCACTAAAAGATGGTACAATGCGTTCGTGGGAATCAATAGCCATATCTTTTTGTGATAAATCAGCACTGAGATCTTCAGCTTGATCATCCTCGTTCTCTTCTCTCAGCCAGAAAAAAGGGTGAAAAATAGGATTACCCTGTTCATCAAAAGAAGGCTTTTCCTTCACCAAACTTGAGAATTCTTTACTACCAGTAAAATAACTTGAATTTTTCTCTAATTTCTCCATTGTGGAAGCCTTAACAGATTGTTCTTCTATCTCAAATGGATTGTTTAGAGGCACATGGACCCTTTTCTTTGCAGGAAATGAAAGTTTGTCAGATGTTTGGGAATCTGCAACTTCTTGATTTGTAGTTTCTAAATTTTGAGCCAATTTTCTGTTCATATTCTTGTTCTTTGTGCCTTTTCGAGCACCATTTCGCTTGGATGCATGACCATCTTCATCAGTTAGTCCATCTAGGAGCAAAACACGGTTTGTTAGTGGATGATCAGTAGTAAACTAAAAAAATACAAGTAGAACAAAGTTCTTTCCTTTTCATTATTACTGAGGTGTTAGTTTTCAGCTATTGTAAATTTATAAGCTATAGAGTTAACATGGTTGGTTGATAAAATAAGAATGGATCCTTCAAAGAGGATATTAAACTCGTAAGATACCTCGTTTATCTACAATGAAACTATTGACATTTTTTACAAGGAATCACACCAGAACTAACCTTTCTTTGGGGCAGGCTGCGTAACAAATATATTAACTCCAGTAGCCATTTCCATACTTCTGTAGATGTTGACCATATTATCCATGTGAGGAGCTGGACGTACCTCTGCAGAACAATAAAGGGAACATTAAGTCCAGAGTGTTCACTTTTGGGATATTCATGCAGATCAAATATCCTCATAGCAAAGCCCAATGTGTTTCTGGTTTTAAGCTTAATAACATTTTAGTGAAAAACCCAAATTATTATTTAACTATAAAATTAGCTGTAACCTAGTGCAACTTTACAAACTTTTGAAGTCAATTTCGGCAGTTTTTTCAAGGTATGTTTCAATGATAACATGTGACGAAGTTGAGGAAAATCAAAGTCCTCATCAGGACTAAAATTGGAGTTCACTGAATTCACATCACAAGAGGACTTTTTTGTAGGTTCTGAAATTTCCTAATGAGTAAGAAAATACAAGACTTTATTGTATGACATGTTTCAAGGTAAACCACTCTTAACACATTTCACTTGATCAACTCATGTATTACAATTTAACTATGCCAAATTTTTAAGGTAACAGATTCATCTACTCAGAAATTATGTTCTAAAAAATTCACTTGATCAAGTCATGCATGTAATACAAGAAAACTGCATCTAGATTCAACTACCTCTGGGACGATAGGGCAGTTTACAAACTGGGCAACTGGATGAGGATTTCATTGACTTTGAAATGCAAGACCTGTCAAGATTAACACATAAGAATCAGAATCTCTTAGATTTAATGTCTATCTGCTTCAAAATACCCAAGGAAGCAACAGAATCATACTTGCAGAAGAAATGATTGCATGTGAGGGAAACGGCTGAGATTAAAAGGCTCATGCTGCACCAAATGGCTTAAAGTTAATAATAAATTCTTAAAGCACAATCCTTCATATCTAAGCAGTCACAGGAAACAATACCAAGAAGACAAAGAAGCATACAGGAGTGCCAATAAAAAACCCGAAACAAGGACGGATTCATTCGATAAAATAAGAAAATGAGGACTTATCAAATAAACTGCACTCCAATCGTAGAGAGTCCATAGCAATCATCCAACAATGAGTATAAGTATACCATATTGACCATTTAAGCTGCTTTGATAACTAAAATTTTACACATCAACACAGGAACAAGTAAAAGATGGGATCTTGTTGAATCAATTGACCTGTTCACCCAAAGAAATTAAAGGATCACGCTACTTTCACGACTAAACAACTTTACTCCCTCAATCATAGTCCAATATTTCAATCACCCAAAACAATGAGCAAACCATACAATCAACAAGCTAAACAAAATCAAACTGCCAAACGATGGCAAAGATGAAGCTACTATGACAGGCCAAAAAAGCCACTAAAACTCAATTTGCCGACTTACCAAAATTCTATCCACCCAAATAAAGAAAGAGATGGATCTCGTTAATCCATTGAACTGTTTATCTCAAGAAATCAAAGCAGCACGCTACTTTGACAACAAAAACTCAACCCTCAAGTACATCCCAACAATTCAATCGCCCAAAACAGTGATGACATCATCACAATAAACCAGCTAAACGATGACCACAAATGACGAAATAATGATGAGGCTAAAAGAAACATCAGATTGCGCTTGTAAGCCACTTTGACAACTGAATCTGTACTCACCCAAACATGAATAAGAAAAAAGAGGGATCTTGTTAATCAATGCAGCTCTTCATCCAACTAGAGCTTTACCCCCTCAAACACAATCCAATATTTCAATCACCCGCCCAAAACAGCATGCAATAACATGTATATTCACAGAATCAACAAACGGCGAAATGATGACATAGGCTAAAAGAAATACCTCAAACACAATCCAATATTTTTCAATCCCCCAAAACAGTATGCACATATCACACAATCAACAAACCGAACGATGACAACAATCTTTTCGACAAAGATGAAGCTAGATACAGGTTAAAAAATAAGAAAAAAAAAAAAAGGCACCAGATTGGGCATTTGAGCTCGCCGCCCATCTTCTCCAGCAGACCCAAATCCGCCATCGACGGCTCGCTTCCCCTCGGGGGGACGCAAAAACTGTGTTTGGACTTGGAGAGAAGATGTATGAGCAGTGCGGTGGTTTGTGCTTCAAGCTTTGTGGAATCGGAGGAAGAAGCTTCGCCGCTCCCTCTGCTCTCCAAATTTGGATGGAGAAAATTCAAACGTTTTGAAACTTGGAAATGGCGGGTAGGCGATCCCTCCCGCCCTTTTTTTATGTGCCCGAGGACGGAGCATTCTTCTGCTCTGCTCAGTTCGGTTTAGTTCAGTTTGGTTCGATTAAATTTCTCCAATAACCTCCATACCGGTTAGAATATTTTGGTCCATTCTGGTCGATTTGGACGGTAAATTGAAAATATTAAAGTCGTATTGAAAATAATCATTAGTTTTATAATAAACAAATTTATTATATAATCAAACTATCATAATTACTTTTACAAGTATTCTATGTATAAGCTAATGTACTAAGCATATCAAAAAATTTAAGATAAATCAAAAAAATTTATAATAACTCATATGAAATATGAATATTATATACTTTTTTATTTTCTGGATGTTTTGGTTCAATTCGATTCCAAATCAAAATTTTCCGCTCTAAAAAATTTACCAACATCTTAGTCCGAACCAAATTTTTATAATAACCGAACCAAACTATCGGTTAATTCAATTTGTCCCAAAAAATGCTCAACCCTAAATTATTATGTGGTAAACTTCACCCAATTTAGCTCTATATATTGTCAATAAGAACCAAAGTTTTTAATATTTGACCAACCATTAATAAATTAAATTATAATATATATATATATATATATATATCTTCTTCCTTTTCTTTTAAAAAGCTCGTTCGTGTGGGCTTATTATTTATATATTGACATATAAGCACTACTCTTATTGAAAAAGTAAAATTCTTCCCTTAAAAAGTATAAAAATCTTATTATTGGCTATCCCACGAATAATCAACTAGTTTATTAAAAGAAAATAGTTGGTAAAGCCCGCATCCTAACATCTGAAAATTAAATAAACTTTTACAAAATGAGCCACCCTTGGTCCAAAGCGGACTCGAGCGCAACAATAGAATCTTTGATGCAGTACTATAATTTAAACATATTGTTTTATACATTATAATTTTCAGACAATATTATTTTTGTATCATAACCTGTAAATTTACTATGTACAAACGCACATACACACACGTATATATATATATATATATATATATATATATATATATATATAGAAATAACTAAGTCGAAGTTCTAAGATGATCAAATACTTCCATAGAAAACATCATGATAAGTATGAAGCTATTTTTAATTATATATAAAGTGTTTTTGTTAAATTTTCATAATTATGCAGCATTTTTTATTTGTAAAGGACATGCATGCAGTAACTTTTGTTATATGATTTTTTTGGTAATTCATTGTGATAAAATACAAACGCTCCCAAGGGCCTAAACTCAAGAAAATCATATGTATATATACGTATTAAATGTTATAAATACATATTAGAAATTTACATTAATATAATAAAATCAACACAGGGCTCGCATGAGGATGAAGACAATTGTGATTTGGAGTTGTCTCAATTGATTATTTGAGAACGCTTGAGAATTAGAGAAGGGATGGAGATTAGTTAATTATACCTTATAATAATCTGTTGTATTAGTAAGCCCAATTCAAGCGTATAATTGAAGAGAATTTAACCATACAAAAAGCCCAAACTTAACTCAACTCAAGCCCATATACAAGGCCCAGCAAATAAACCATGGGAAGCCCAAGCTAATATCAGGAAGGGGTGGATATAATTGATCAAGAGAATTAATAAAACAGATCATTTAATAAAAGAAAAAAATGGCAAATAACAATGCCAGCTAATTGTAAACCAACCTTTAGGCAATTAAAGTTCCTCATTTAACCAGCAATCTCAAATTCGAATTCTTAGTTGAAAATCTTAATACAGTTTTCAACTTAAATTAATGTTATAAAAGAATCTTAATGGAGTTTATAGGGCCCGCACATCACACAAGTTACCAATTAGTAAAACTATGAAGTAACCCTATACAACCCAATAGTTCAAGCCAACCAGCAATCCTGACAATTTAGTTCGATAATCAAGCTTGTTTATATAACTTGCATGTGTTTGGCTTCATCTAATTATGTCCATTATTGATATATAGAGGAGTATGAGTAGAGTTGTTCAAAGCTCGATTAAACTCGATTAGCTCGATACTCGATTCAAAACTTAACTCGATATCTAATGAGCCTCTACCTTCTCAACTCATCTTGACTCGAAAGTCAATACTTTATATAAAGAATAAGATTTTTGACCACATTTTTCTTAATATTTTTATACAAATATAATCAAATTATAAAATATCATTATTTGATAACAATTTAAATAGAAATATGCATGATTAAATTATCTTTCATGCATAATTATGTCAAAGTTGAAAATTTTTAATTATAAATTAAATTTTAGTATGAATTATCTTTCATGCATCATTAAATACTAATCAAGCTAGTTCATACTCGACTCGAACTCGAATTGACTCAAGTACTTATTAGATCGACTTGAACTCAAAATCAAATAAGGCGAACTTGAGTTGAGCAAAACTCGACTTGACTCACCAGATGAGATGCTCTTTGGCGTTGTTGTCGCTCACTGACAGTTGTTTGTCACCGCTGCTGCCGTTGACACATGTTTTAGGTATACTATTCTAGTTTTTAAATGTTTTTATTTATTTTTGAAAAGTATGTTAATTATCAATGAAATTATTTATTTGTGTTGTATGTTAATTGTTGTCAAATGTTGTTGAATGTCTATTTTTAGTATTATGACAAAATTTTAAAATCAAGGTTTATTTTGTAATTTTGATTGTTATTGTAGATATATTTTGAAATTAGGGTATTTAGAATTTTTTTAAAACAAATTAATTTTATGTTTGAAATTTTGTAATATTGTTCATATGTAAGATTTAAAATAATTATTATGAAATTATTGATTGTTGTTGTTTGTTAATTGTTGTTGAATGTTTATTGTTTATTATTATGACAAATTTTTAAAATTAGGATTTATTTTTTGATGATGATTGTTATTTTTTATATATGTTGAAATTTGGATATTTGGAATTTTTTAAAAACTAATTAATTTGACTATGTTTTAAATTTTATTTTAACATTGTTCATATAAAAGATTTAAGATAATGATTATGATAACATTGACCGGAGTTGTTTGTTAATTGTTGTTGAATGTTTATTATTTATTATTATGATGAATTTTTAAAATTAGTTATTTTGTGATTATGATTATTATTTTGGATGTACTTTGGATATATTTTGAATTTAATTCTATAAGCTCAAGTATTAAAATTAGTTTTTCTATAATCGATTAGTGTTTTTACTGCAAATATGATTCATGGTCATTAATCAATTCGACATAGGAGTGGATCACGTGGATTTGGATCCCATGGTAGGAGTCTCGTGGATGAGCAGATTGTATCGCCACAGAATGTGCATGCCCCTACACCCCCATTGGGTGATGATGTGGAGGAGTTCGCACATATGCCACCGACGAGGCAGGTAGTTCTCGGCAGCCTCAAGGGCCGAATAGACCACATGCACGAAGGTCAGCTTTATTTTCTTGAGCCTTGTTTCACCCGGTTGTGGGGAGGTAATGTTCTTATATTCTTAGTCTAATATTGTTTAATTTTAATGCAAATCAGGGATGAGCATGTTCTAATTATATGGTAAATTTTATAAACTTCTTGATATGAGTATGCCAAGACATATTAGTGCTACAATTAAGGGCAAGTTCCATGGACCATATCCAATGTGGACCGATGTACCTCCTGATCTTAGGGATGTCAAACAGGTAATTTAAAACAAAAAAAATTATTATTTTAAATATTTTAAGGTTATTTTGTGACCAAGTTCCGACGCGTTTGCGTCCACTTTGCAACAGGGCATTGGTCGCAACGACTTACCAACCGAAAAGAAACAAGTCAGAAACTAAAGTTGAAGCCGAATTTACGACCAGAATCCCAGTTGCAAATAAGTTATTTGCAACCAACATTCAGACCGGTAACCCAGTCACTAATTTTGAAACCAAAATGAAATGAGTGCGTCTAGTTGTTACTTTTTGACTGAATTGTTTTTCTTGTCGCAAATGTTATTAGCAATGCAATCTACTCCAACCGGATTTGGCGGTCACAAATCTAGTAGCAAATATTATTAGCGACCGGATTTATGGTCTTCAGTGATGATGTCTTGTGTTTTTAATTTCTGTTTGTAGGATAGGTAGAATAAGTAACCACGACCCAGTGTTTATCTTACCACAAGAATAGGATCATCTAATAATAAGTTGACTAACTCAAAGGTTGAAACTAAGTATAAGAATCTTCTACATTATAAAAAACTCAATCTCTTAGTTACATTGGGGTGTTGCCTTCATGTAGTTCGAACTGATCATTGTATCTGTAAATTCACCCTTTTAGTTGTCGGGGCGGTGTTGCCTCTACTGTGACTCTGAATGCTCATATAAGGAGCCTTAAGTGTAAGAGTCTTCCTATGGCATCATGATCAACATGAATTGTATGAAAACCTCGTAACGTGTCCGTGTTAAGCATCCTTGAGGATTAAGATCTATTTTCGTGAAGTTTGTACATTGGTAGTCCAACAAATAGCTTTTTGAATTATAACATCAAGATTCGGTCTATTCTTTGAGCCGAATTGGGGTGTTACAGACTATGGCCGTGAATATTGATCTAAGCAATTTAAGGAATTGTGTTAAGAGAAGGGTATTGCTTGACAATTAACTATTCCAAATACCCCACAACAAATTGGTGTTGCCGAACGACAAAATAGAACTTTTCTCGAAATAGTTAGGTCTATGCTGGCTCAAGCAAATCTCCCCATTTCTTTCTGGGGAGATGCCCTACTTACGGCGGCCTATATACTTAATTGTATTCCCTCAAAATCCATCACTTTCACACCTTAAGAATTATGGATAAAATGACAACTTGAACTAGGTCATTTAAGACCTTGGGGTTCAGCTGGTTATGTCCATGATCCATACCACAAACATGAAAAATTAGGTCCTTGTGGGAAAAAACATATTTTTATACGACATCTTGAACATTCTAAATGATATATTTTCTTTGATGAAAATACAGACAAAATCATTTCTAAAATTGACTTCCGTGATGTTACTTTTCTTGAATGTGATTTTGCAATGAAGGGAGCACTTCAAAATCCAACTAATGGAAATGGATGATCATGATGGTGGGAGTCATTAGGATATATCACAAGAACATGTTTCAATTTCAGAAACAACTCGTGATTTGAGTGGGAGTCATTCTTCAGTCACACTCCCTAATTAAGACTTACGTCTTAGTCGATGTGGAAATGTTCCTCGTCGATGCTTTGATATTGAAGGAAATCCATTACTAACAGTTGGAGATATTTTTGTATCTTCCTCATCAGACATTGATGAACCGAAAAACATAAAAGATGCATTCTCTTCACTTGCAAATGAAAAATGAAAAATCGCATTGGAAGATAAAATGAAATCAATGCATGACAATAAAGTTTGGACTTCAGTTGATCTCTCTCAAGGAAGATAAACAATTAAGAATAAATGGATTCTCAAGATAAAACAAAAAGCTGATGAAACAATTGAAAGGTATAAAACTAGACTAGTAGCAAAAGGCTACACTCAGCAAGAAGGGATAGACTATGAAGAGACATTTTTTTCGTAGTAAGGATCACATCAATTTGATTGATTTTAGCAATTGTAGAACATTTAGATTTATAATTATATCAAATGGACATAAAAATAACATTTCTCAATGGAGAAGTAGATGAGGAAATTTATATGCAACAACCGACTGGTTTTGCTGTCAAAGTCTAAGAGCAAAAAAATTGCAAATTACAAAATTCTATATATGGCCTAAAACAATCCTCACAACAATAGTATTTGAAATTTCATATTCATATTATATCATATGATTTTATTGTTATTGATGAAGAGCATTATGTTTACATTAAAGGAGATGATACAAATTTTATATTTCTATCTCTATATGTAGATGATATTTTATTACTATCCAATAGTAAGGACTTTATCTCTACCATTAAAAAGTGGTTATCCTCTCATTTTGAAATGTAGGATATGAGTGAAGCTGAATTTATACTTGGTGTTGAAATTCAGCAAAATCATTCAAAGAAACTGATTGTTCTTTCTTAAGAGTCAAACATCAATAAAGTCATAAAGCAGTTCAATATGCTTAATTGAAAGCCAATGGACACTCTAATTGCTAAATGTGAATCTCTAAACGTTTCAATGTGGCCAGAAGAAGAAAAACAACAAATGTCTAAAAGTATCATATGCAAACTTTGTTGGTAGTCTAATATATCCAATGATATATGCACATGGCCTGACATTCATATGTTGCTGGATTAATAAGAAGATTTCAGTCAAATCTGGCTATGGCTTAGTGGAAAGTTATCAAAGGGATTATGAGGCACTTGAAGAGAATTGCACATCATTCCCTTTCTCATCAAGGTAATGATTGCAAACTAATTAGCTATACGGATGCCGATTGGACTAGATACCTTGATCGAAGAAAACCAACATCGAGATATATATTTTTACTAAATGGAGAGCAATCTCGTCAGCAAGAAAAAGCAAACATGTGTTGCACTATCTACCATGGAAGCAAAGTTTGTAGCATATGCAACTGCAATTTAAGAAGTTGTTTGGTTGAAAAGATTTTTGTAATATTTGAGAATTGTCACTATAGCTAATGAAACTGTGACAATGTATTGTGACAATCAAGCAACAATTGCTTACATAAATCATGGTAAAATCAAGCATATTGATATCAAGTACAATTATGTCAAGGACATAATATCACAAGAAGAGGTTGTCTTATAATATATTAATACACATGAAATGATGGCCAACCCACTTACAAATTCAGTAGGCCTCGATGTATACAATTCTTATGTTTAGACTATGGTATTACATTTAATATGATTGTATATTGTTTCTTATTGATGAAATTTTTCATTTTTCTTCAAGATTATTTATGCACACATTAATATATAACATGCAAAGTATGTTGATGGGAAAATGAGTCACTCACATGATCATTCACCTCTTATGCTTATGTAACTTAAGGAGATGAAACATATTTAGTTTTATTTGAAACTCTAGTTGTCACCTTCATAAGTCATGATGATATCATTTTCTATAAAGGATTGAAGGAAATATGTTCCTTTTACCCATCATTGCCTAATTGAAATAAGGCAGAGTGAGCATTGGTGCATTTACCATGCTTTGGTTGCTCATATACTAGTATTTCAAGTTAATCGTTAAGTGAACGATGAACCTATATTCTGTATGGTGATCTTTACACGTGTAAGGCATACAACCTAAAAGTAGATTTTCCACCATAATATATGATTCATATCAAATCTACTACTACGATCATAATAAGTAACAACAAAATTATCACTTTTTATGTGTTGTGTGAGACCTATTAAGTAACCTCAAATTTTTGTCCTTTATACTTTCAACTAATTATATCTTGAATACATAAAAATATTTGTTACTTTACCATGTTATCTAATATCATGAAACATTAAGTCTAAAGGGGCATGTTAGGAAAGCAAATTTTTACTATAAGAGAATAATTGAGCGCGAAAGAAAGACTATTGAAACTGTCCAAAGTATACTCGTTATGAGCTACATGAAAACATGACGTGGACACGAACTATGGAGTATAAATACAATAAGGGATAAAATGACTCTATGACGGTCTGGGACATATCGAACACACACTCTACTATGTAATCCTTAACCGGTACATAATATGATATCTATTGTATCCTCGCCGGTCACACAGATTAACCATGTATAAACAAATTACAATCTCATGATCAGTGGGAGATGTGACATTTTATAATGTGCGCCCATGATATGCATTCTACCCATCATGTGTGAGTGGGAAATATTGGTTTTCTTTCCCTAATTACCCATGGCAGGGAACATAAAAAATAGTGGATACTTGTAACCATCATTTTCCTCCTTACAAAAAGTAAGGAAGATACAAAAAAGGCACATTTCTGACGTTGATAGAAATTGTCAGTGATTGTCTACTGTGGTTTAATATGTAGTTAGTGGTTGATTCCCAATTGTGATTTTGACCCGGCTGGAAGATAATTTTTGTTTAATTCCACCATACAATATATATTTATTTATTTATTTTATCTTTCGAGAGATTTTTATTGGAATGTTTACTTATATTAATTTATTGCTTAACATGAGTAATTCTTTGTACACTTAGTATTATCAATATGTTTTCTCTATCCATATTTTGTCTTTTCAATTGTGCACCTAGTCTTGACGACATGTACATGCGACAACTTAATATGCATTTTCCTTTATTATATTATATGATTAAATTTGTATGTGTAGAGTAAGTTTATAACTTATAAGTACTATTACAAATATATAATTTGTATTTAATTTCAAATTTTACTTTTGAATTTAAATAAAAAATTACATGAATTTGCTTTTGAATTCTTGCCTAACTTAAAGTATTATTGTATTTGACTTGATAATTGATAATTTTTATTATGAAAAAATTTTTACTTGAGCTATAAGTCTCATTGTACAAAGCTCAGAAAAATACATCTTGCTTAGCCTATGATAGGACCAACCTCACTATACAAATTAAAAGATGTAGGAACTAGATAGAGTCAAAATACATTGTAAGAATAGGGACTTGCTAGGGAAGTATACATGTATGGTGCCATAAAGATAATAAGACCGTGAACGAGTCTGACAGTTTGAGCTCGACCGCCATCCGATGAGCTCAACCGCTGTTCAATTAGCTTGATCGCCATTTGATGAACTCGACCACCTTCTGATTACCTCCACTGTCATCCGATTAGCTAGACCATTGTCTAAGTAGCGCAACCGCCGTCTGTGCGGCTTGATCACAACCGAGAAGATATGTTATAGTGGGCTTTGAAAATGATAAACGAGCACACGGTAGAGTGTCATAGTTGCATGGAAGAAAACAAGAATACGATTAGGGTTATATGGCAAAAACTATAAGATAAAGGAATAAGAATTGGACAACATGACTTGTAATTAAGTGGTAAGAGCCACAAATCAACATGACCCAATTACATGGCATTGAGTATGCACTATATGAAAATAAAATAAGTAAGACTGTCAATTTCATAGTATGATAGATTGGTAGAACAAAGTTTAGCATCTAGACAAACAGATTGACAACAACTAGAGCAGTTGGGCCAAACTTAGAGATCCAGATCGCCTACACTAACATCTAGGAGTTCACCTAACATTAGAAATGTGGGTGTGCACTATCATGCGGAAATGTGGATGATGGCCATATCCACAGTAAGTTGTAACAATGGCAATTCAGATTGTACACTACCTTGACTGTAACACCCTGTTTCGGTTCATCTGTAAACCAACCCAAAAATGTTACTAGCGATCGAACTGTTCTCTAATCTACTTGATTTGGTTTAGCCAACCCAGATATACCCTCAGCGTCTCAAGATGGTGATGCAATATGCAAAGCATGAATGGGATGCATGGGTTCTAACGTTGTCCTACATGCATGTTATGATATGCAATCAAGTATAAAACAAACCAAACAAATAAAAAGTTTAAAAAAAAAAGAAGAAGAAAGAACTAATGTTCAAACAAAATGGATAGTCTCCCCTAAAAGTGCAATAGGGACAACCTGTTAATAGCAAGCCATATATATTTATAACAATAAAAATCAAAAACACAGTCCAAACATAGCATTCCCTTTACATTTTAGTTATCATTACTTTCCTCATCATCTGAGCTGAGTCTCAACTCCATAGCTCACCTTATTCATTTCCATTCACAATTTCATTCACATGCTAAATATTTATATCACTTCACAGAATGGCAATGCAAATACATCATTCACATAGTTCAACACACATCATCATCACCAATTACACTTGATAGGTACATGTGTGTGCAATTTCAGTGCTGCTCCTCCGTAGTCCTAACAACACTCATTCCTCACAGTTCTCACGTACATATATAATAAAAAGATGTTAGTATGAGCCTTACCAGTCCAAAAATAACTAAAAACAAACTTACACAGGAGAGCTGACCCTCCTGTTGAATGAGAACATCATTACTTTTCCTCATAGAACTCTCATAAGGGCAATAAATAGGAGTCTTTGACCTTGTGCAAAAACGTCTCCTTTCTATCTTATCATCATTCATTGGCCGCTTTAAATTATCCCATGTGGGGGAAAATCATTTTCTTTCCTTTCAGCCCTCTACATCTACTGTATCACTCCTGGCCCTGAATACAGAGACCGAGTACTCTCAAGCATGCGCCTTCAATACCCTTTAAAACCACAAATCTAGACATGCGCTGCATAGCAGTGCCCAAAAACCTCTACACTTCTCCAGGTTTGAGGAACTCATAGGTGGTGTTATCAGGATCCCTCAGGATTGGAATTGAAGCTCACCAATTCAAAAGCCCACTTTGACGAACAATCACCTTATCTCAAGATGATGTTGTCTGTTTTCCCTTATCTCACGTCTCATAGAAAATGAGAAAAACTTCATGTACATAGACCTGGGTAGGGATTTCAATATAATAGGCTCCAAGGCATCATGGGCTGGATTTGAGTTTCAAAAATAAACTCGAGGGATCTCATCCTTGAGGGTTATTAATCCGAAAATCTCATACGACTAGATGGCCCGGGTGGAGTGGGATACAATAAATCCACCACTCGACATGTCCACTTACCTGTTAAAAGAAAACACGACGGAGTGTAGAAATCAAACCAAAAGCGAGTCCTAAACGGACATGGTAGAAGCTCCAATCGTGTCCACGCACCTAGGTGGCGAGCTCGTACTCTATACCTACACATCAAACTAAAAGTTGACGCCTGTTTATGCATTCATACATCCTACGGCGCACATGCATTAATATATACTCAGATCAATCACACATCCATCCCAATCCATATATGATTTCCTATGCTACGTTGCATTAGATTACAATACGTACTTAGTTTACCTAATTAGTTCCTTAGCATTCATTTTAATACAATTCAATCAAGCAAATTCATATTTTTATTACAATAAAATAGTTAATACGTCAATCCATTATTCCTAGCATGTTGTGGTAATAATTATCACCTTTAAAAAATTAAGTTGGAGTTAATTATACCCCACGTTGTCGGCAATCATAAACTGCTAGGGTTTTGTCACGCGGCTTGAGACTCAAATTTGGCACCCAGCGGTGTTCGGAGTTTGATTTGGTTTGATTGGATGAATTCAGCGGATGATCCGGTGAATTTCACTGAATCCCGGTTTTTTGGAGGTTTGCGGCAGTTTTTCTTTGGTAGTTTTCAACGGTTTTTTGGCAGGTTTGCAGCAGTTTTTCGGCTAATTTTTCGACAAGGTAGTCTGGGCTATGGGTTAGCACTGGCTCGGCGAACTTGACCAAATGGTGGTGGTGGTGAGGACGGGCAATGGTGGCGACGAGTCAACTGTGGTCGGTTGATCGTCCGATTGTCCCACAACCGGCCTGGGCGGTGGCGGGGCTGGGCATGGAAGAAATGTCATCTACGTCGAGGGAGGGGCGTTAGCGGATGGGCGGCAGTGGAGCGGTGCAGACGGTGGTAAATCAGTGTCGTGGAGCGTAGCACGATCGCGCGGCGATTCGACGTCGTGGGGACAGGGCAGCGGAAAGGGTGGATTGGGATGGCACGACAACACTCTGGCAGGGCTGTGGGACTGGAGGCGGCACGGTGGCAAGGACGGGGTGGTGATGGTTGGCGATTGGGGTTTGGGGGTGAATAGGTTGGGGTGAGGTTCAGTGGCAATACCATGAATAAAAGTTGACTCAACTCCCACTTGAGTCAAAAATAATAACTAACTCGTAATAAATCCTAAACAAATCCAGAAAAATAGAGAAAAATCCCATAAAATATAATACACACCATAACATCACAATGACATGTTCTATAACTAATAACCCATGCAAACTGCTTTATAACGCATCATAATGCGTTATTCGACCAAAAAATAATTCTAAAATCAAATACATTAAAAAATACTACATACTCTCATATACTCTGATAACTCATTTCTCATTATATTTCTTACGTTATCATCATATACTCAAGTACACTTGACCCTCATTGCTCATAATTCATAGCTAACCTCGATTCAGTATGCGGTTCATGAAATTGAATCAACTCGAACCAACGGTTGAACCGACTGGTTTACTAATGTAAAACTTTGACTCGAGTCACGGGTTTTAGATTGACCATCCATATTTTTTACGCATTCACTTATCCCCACATACTTATTTCTCACTACGCAGGTTTAGGTGATGACATAGTGGTTAAACCTGCTAGGTAGCCTCCTTGGGTGGTCACATTTTAGGCTCACTTAGTACATCTCACAAATTACACCCTTATCATACTCGAGTTTTCGGGGCCATTCATGATACCCTTATTCTGGAGTATCCTTTTACTTATCCTGGTACTACCCGAGTCCAGCTTGACCTCTAGACTACCTCATATTTTAAGGTATATGTGATAAGTTCTATTAGATCACCTTTATCTCATGAGCACACCTTGGACTACATCTAACCTTTCATGGAGAAGGCAAGTATGATTACATAATCTAGTTACATATGTGGACACATGTGTGATATATACTACAACAGAGCATGAGTTTTTAGCATATACATGAGGTATACATATTTTTCCTTGTATTAGCCTTTAGGGATAGATCTAGGTCGTTGCAATGTTTAATATCCATTTGGGCTTTTCAGGGTACCACTTTTACATGCATCAAAAGGATTTCGAACTAGTGGATTTCCCTGTGGGCCTAGTTTGATTTGAGTTTCAGATCTTTGTCCGATTGAGTTCAGGGTTTTGAAGCTCATTTAGATTTCTTGCTTCAATTTCCATCTGTAGAGTCTCAGTTAGGCTTCGAGTCAGCTTTGACTTTTGTTGGTGTCAATTCAAGTTTTCCATCTATATATATATATATGTATGTATTGTATATATACTAGGTAGACCCCACTAGGCCAACAAATTGTAAGATGACCAGAACTTGCCACGTAGCAAGATATAAATGGTCCACAATAACCCTAGCAATCACTCCTCATTTGTTTTGGGATTTTCTCCTTTATTTTCAGAGTTTTCCACCCCAGTACCGCCACCACTTTGGGCTGCCGCTGATGAGTCTCTGGTCTGCCTCTGGCCACTAGACCGGTACCATTGTGACCGCATCGTGACCATCTATTGATCCAGGTCCAGCTTTGGCACCGGCGCTGCTGCAGTAGCTACCAGTAGGGCCGCCACTTTTCGGTGCATGCGAGCCACCTCTGGTTAGGTAGAGTACCCATATCGACTCCACCCACCACAACCATCATTTTAAGACCACCCTCGACCTTCGTCGTGGCCGCTATTGCTGCCAATAACTTACACCTTCCTGGAAGTGTCTCTGTCCCTTTATGGCCGTTTCTGGCTAGTCGCAGGGCGGAAACCGTCGACTACCACCCCAGACATATTCCCCTCGTCGAGGCTGACATTTTTAGACCAACCCCAACCACCGTCATGGCCGCGATCACCGCCGGCGATGACGCCCACTCCTAGCAGTGATTTCCCTGCTTTCCAACCGCTTTCTGTCCAACTAGTGGTCGGACTTGGTCGATCGCCACCACCACATGATCCTCATCGCCTAGGCCATTGATGCCGACCAATGGCAACCCCAAACTCACCGCTTTTGGCGATTACCAGTGAGGGGCACCGCCAGCCCGTTTGGTGCTTGTTTGCCTTGTTGTGTTTGTTTGCTCTGTTCACCCTGCCCAAACTGTTAACTTGCAATTGCATCCAATTCTATTCGTGTCCACCGGTTTGCCTAAGCCAGTGACGTGTCCAACTCCCTGCCCAACAACCAAGTTCGGCCCATTTAGTCCAACCCAGCTAGTTGACTTGGCCGAGTCAACTCAGTCTGACTCATACAACTCGCCCCAATTGACTCAACGGTCATTTTCAACTCATTTTCTGCCATTTTCGACTCGTTTTCGTTTGTTTTTTGCCATTTTTGGTAATTCAAGACTTCTTACATTAGTTTAAATACATATTCATGTTATTTAGTACATTTGGATCTTATGAGTGTTTTTCTTTATTTATTATTTATTTGTTTATTTATTTATTATTTATTCATTATCATTTATTTCTTGTTATTTATATATATGACAATTATAATGCATGCTCGTATGGTTATTTATTATTATTGATGATATATTACTTATTAATATTAATTTTATTCATGTTTATCATATTTTATTTATTTATTTATTTGTTCGCACGTGGGTATGTTATTATTTATTTGTGTTCAAGTACATATTCATGTATTTAATAATTATATTATTATTATTAATGATTAATTGCTATTAACTATTATTCATTTAATTATATAATGAATTATTTATATATTTATTTATTTATTCAGTAACTCGTGTATATGTTGATATTTACTTGTATTTAGTCACAAATATATGTAGTATTATTTATTTTATTATTTCTTGAATAATGTATCATTTATTCATTTCTATTCATTTATTGATAAATGAGCTTATTAATTTAATTATTTATTAACTAATAATTTATTTAATTGTTATTCACTACTTATTCACCTATTTATTTTCATACTAGTTTAGTTGTTATTTATTATTTTTTTGTGTTTACTCATGTACCTAGTATTTTATTTATTGTTGTTTTACTTATTTCACTTGTCTTTATTTATTATTTGTGTTTGCCTCGATTTGCATGTTGACTCTTTAGTCGTGGATCTCTTTAGCATTGTTTCTTGATTAAGTTGATGAGAGCACACATCATGATCATGTATCATATAGAGTTATCAATCTCTTACTTAGTAATGGGTTTCAGAGTTCGAGCTCACCGCAGATGTGTTGATGCACTTGGAGCTTAGACCGCAGGTTCGTTAGGACTCTTCTTAAATTTACATTTTTACTCTATTGTGGATTTGATTTCCAAATTGTAGGACGTGTTAAGTGATTGTTTTATTAAGTCCCACTTAACATGGGCCATATAGACGCATTTTACTCTCGTGGTTAATGGCCCTTGAGGATGAAATCCCTTGAGTTATATTTGAAATTAAATCCACCTCACGTTGTCTTTGAACCTACTTATATGATTCTCTTCCTATCCCTATATATAGTTTTTATCGAGTTTTCAATAAGTTGAGAGTTGGTGAATCTAACATTGTATATACTGTGAGCGGACCCATACACAGGTCACAGTGGGCTCTAGATTAGTGAGTGGGTTATTCTATTCTTGAGGGATCCTAGATTCTCTAAGTCTTGAGTTTCCTCACACTAGGAGAGGCGTGGAGTAGACGGGTACTGTTCTGTACAATACATGTCTAAACTTGTGGTATCAAAGGGTACTAAAAGTAAATACCTGAGAATACTCGACCTTTGTACTCTGAGCCAGGAGTTATATGGAGGTTTGGAGAGGGTTTAGGATATGTACTTTTCCCAAGAGTGGGATCAGTTAATGCCAAGAGAGGCATTTGTCAAGAGTGGTGTAGCACCCATTCACCTCCTGAGTAGATGCCCTTTGAGTGTTTCCATGGAAATTATATATTGTTTTCTACTTGCCATTTTCTACTATTTATTTTTCGAACCAGTGGCATCTGTTGCTAACATTTTTTTATTATATATGTAGGCCTTGTGTCCCTGTGTGTTGGGTCGGCTTTGGTAGAAGTTAGATAGTTCCTACACACACATGTGCTCAACGTGCCAATGTTTTCTTTCATGCTTTTATCTATGCTTGATGTGTTTTCATATATAATTAGTAATGTTTTCCATTCTCCAAATGCCAAGAGGGTTTTTGATCGGTTTTCTCATTTGAGTCTTGTATACTAATTAATTTAGACATGACTCAACTCGATCATAAGAGTTCTGATCCGGTTCAAAGATTCATATTTCAGTTTGAAAAAATTTGAAGAAGAATTTTTTAATGAAAAGGGACGAAGCATAAAGGGGTAAGTGTGAAAGTGATGGGGTTCAAATACCTATTACTTGGTTTGGGCTTTGCTTATGGTTGCAAGAGAAGAAGATGTTGGCAACACTTATAGGCTGGAAAGGGAAAAAGAGAAGACAAATATAAATATACTTTGATCTGTACTTTTAGTGGGGTTTTGATGGCAAAACAAATATAAGATAAAAGCAAAAAAAAAAAAAAAGTGATTGGATACATAGGAAGCTAGATTGGAGTACTTACAATAGTTGTTAGTCGTAGACATTGCCACTATGGTCTTGTTTATTGGTTGGGGAGGTGCAAGTTGAGGGCTTTATAGATGAATGGATGAGTAGGAAGAGAACATAATTGATAATTATGGTTAAAGTGGAAATCTTATAGATGTAATCTCAATCGTTATAATTATCTAACTGTAACACCCCGATTTTGGTGCACCTAAGAACCAAATCAGAAATGTTACAATTGAGTCAAGTTATGTCTAAAGCTTCTAATCTATAAGACTCAATTAATAATATAGATCAAAATTATCCGCTTGGCATCTTGGGAATGGAAGACATTACTAAATAAGCATTAAAGCACATCAAATATAAATAAAAGTATGTAGGAAAATAACAAAGCTGAGCTCAAGTGTGTGTAGTATTTATCTGTCCTCCCACCAAAGTCTACTCAAGATCATAAGACTTACATACATAATATGAAAAACATCAGTAACAAGTGTTACTGATCCAGAAATAACGAAATAATCAAAATGGCACATGAGAGATGACTCTTATGAATCAATCATATATTCTTCTACATTAGAATCACTCATAAGGCACTAATCAAGAGCTGTAAGTCTCAGCGTGAACAACGTCCCATCTGACTGATCTTATGCCTCAGCATTTTCATACTATCTCACGGTCAAAAAATCCATTATACTAAAGCCCTCTACATCATCCTTATAACTCCTGGCCCTGAGCACAGATGTCAAGTACTCTTAGGTAGGCCCCTTCAGTGACCTTTGAATCCACAAGTCTAGACATGCGTTGCATAGCAGTACTCATAATCCTTCACACTTCCTTGGGTTTGAGGAACTCAAAATATGGAGTTGTCAGGATCCCTTGGGAATGAAACGACCCGCTCACCAATCCAAAGCCCGCTTTGACTGGCATGTGCACCGCTTGCGATACTTGCGAGTCGACTTTCCCCTTGTCTTACATCTCACTGGGAAACTAGTTCATAATATAATAGGCCCAAAGATAACTTGTAGTAGATCTTAGTTTGAAAATAACTCGAGGGATCTTATCATCGAGGGTTATTAATCCTAGAAGTAAAATATATTTACATGGCCCGTGTTAAACGGGGTCCGATAAAATAGTCACTTAACACATCCTACGATCATAAAATCAAATTCACAATAGAGCATTGCAATAAAAACTGAGAAGTGTCCTAACGGACTTATGGCCCAAGCTCCAAGCATGACATCTCATCTAGAGCGAGATTGGACTCTGAAACCTACATCAAAACCCAATGCTAAGTAAAATGTTGGCACCTCTATATGATGCATGCTCGTGGTGTGTGTTCACATTATCGATACATCCTAATAAAGAAGACAGTGCTAAATAAATCTACAACTAAACATCCACCACACAAATTGAGATAAAATAAAGAAAACAAAAAATAAATAAATAGAATCATGAATAAATAGATAAATAATCAATACCTAAAAATAAATAATACTCTAATCATATAATAATAATATCATTATATTATATAAATATACTGCTAAACACGAATAAATATCATGTATACTTGTGTTAGTAAAGATATAAATAATTAAATAAATAAATACATAATTATTTAATATGAATTAATTATGAATAATAATAATATCATAGTTATCCAATACAGAATACGTAATTAAATACAAATAAATAATATCATACAAGCTACAAACAAATAGATAAATAAATAAATAAATAAAATTTAGTAAACATAAATAAGATTAATATTAATAAGTAAATATATCAATAATAATAATAAATAAGTACATAAGCATTCATCATATAAGACAAACGTATAAATAAAAATAAATAAATAATAATGAATAAATAAATAAATAAATAAAAACATTTATAATATCAAAATATACTAAATGATGTGAATATGCGTCTAAACTAACATAGGCGTTCTCAAATTACCGAAATCAGTCGAAAAACAACTAAAAATAAGCTAAAAATGAGTTGAATAAGGTTAACTCCACTTAACCAAACCGAGTGGAACCAAGTCAAGTTGGTCCAGGTTAAATACATTAGTGTGCTAGGTCAGCTGGGCTGGTCTAGACTGATGGACGTGGACATAGACATTAGTAGGAAGATGGGTTGGTAGGTAGGTGAACAAGGTCGGGTAGGTAGACATGAACATAGGCTGGCGGTCGCGAACATGAGCAATCGAGTCCAACGGGGCGGGCGGTGGTCATAGGTGTCAACAGAGGTCATCAAGGTACGGCAAAGATTGCCTCCAGTCGCAATCGACAAAGGGCGTTGAGGCGAAGGTGATGGTGGTGGTGATGGCAAGGTCTAGCCGGCTACTGTCCATAAAATGACTTGAAAAGGGGCCATTGCAGCCACGGTGGTGGTCATAGGTGGTGTCAAAATGAAGATCTGTGCGAGGGGAAGTTGTCATGGTAGTCGAATTGGCCGAAGGTGGCTCGCCAGAGCAAAAAAATGACTCGAATGGTGATGGCAGCTATGGAATACTGATGGACAAAAGCCGTCGCTGGCTGCAACTGTGGCAGCGCTGGTGGTGGTGACTGGTATAGGTCGATAGCCGGCCACGAGGCAGTCATAGTGGTGTCACTCCGATGGCTGGGGATGGGTGGGAGACTTGCCGACGGCGAGCCAAAGTGGCGGCTGCACTAGGGGTGGAAATCATCTAAAATAGTGAGAAAATCTCTAAAAAATAACTAGGTGAAGCTAAGGCTAGCGTGGATGACTTTAATATTACCACATGACACGATTTGAATGTTCGATAACTCGTGGACCTAGTGCAGCCCACTTATGAGTGTATGCAATATATATATATATATATACATATACACACACACACACACACGAAAAGCTCGGATTGAGACTGTCCAAAGTCAAAACTGTCTCGAGTCCTAAAAGTGAAAATCTACGACTCAAATCAAGTTCAGCCCACAAGGTTAGATCTAGGCTTAAAACCCTGTCTAGCACATAAAAAAATCTGTATACTTCGTGTATACAATGATAACTCATGCTCTACTATAACATGACTGAAGCTATCATCTACATATCAGGCATACTTAGCCTCTATAACATGTTTATACGGCCATTTGGGCCCTATACTCATGATTTGAAAACTGATTTAGCTCAAACTCACTCGAACCGACTCAAGACTGACTCAAATTGGGCAAAACTACAAGCATGTAAAACTAACCCGAAGTTGGGGTTTTACAGCAACAGCGATGATAAGAAGTATAATTTTTAGTTAAAGTTAGATTAGGAATCTTATAAATCTAATCTCAGTCGTTATAATAATCTTACTGTCAAGATTGCTTTCACTCTAAATTAGTATAGTATATCTTATTATTTAAAGAGAATCTATCTATAAAATTAAAGTTTATTAGTAATATAAGTCATGCATGATGTGACATCTTATGTAATTCATTCTAACCGGTTCGTTTTCTTACTTATTTTCTTTTTATCGATTTTTTTATTTAAAAGAAAATTTCATATCAGATTTTCATTCCGACAAGAATCCCCCCTTTTCTTCGGGGAAAAATTTCTTTTGTTTGAAATAAAATCCACAAAAAAGCGAATACTATCTTCATTAGATCTAATGAAGTTAACTTAATTTATAAGATCTCGAGAGTGTACAAGTCCCCAGAAAAAGACGAGAAAATACAACCAACCCTCCTCAAGTGAAGATGCCCGGGTAAGTCGTAGTAGATGCATAAGAAAGTAAATGGTAATTAAGAAAAAAAAGTCAAATTTATATATTGCCCCTTTCTTTTCAAGTTATTTATACCATTGATTGTGATAGGCTGATATTCACCAATTTATAAGCCTTCGTTTGTAAACTTAAACAAATGATCCTATATCTTATGAATTGGGCTCTTAGCACACACACCCTCCATCTATGAATCCCTCACCATTTTTTATAATGTGTATGATGATACTAGGGGCCTAATTCGAACTTGGATTAAAAGAGGCATCAGCAATTGCCACAAATGCAGTAAATAAATGAGTTTGGAGAGACTGCAATTTGTGGCAAAATCAATTCAACTTGTGCAATTCTAGTCTAGGTGTTACAGCCGTAATTCATGGGCGTTGCCGGGACCTAGGGTTTGAGTGTTGTCCCTAGGTTCCCAGCGTCCATGAGGGGGTAGCAGTGGCTATCCGAATGGTGGACACAACATGCCGAGGCTAACCCGTGTTAAATTACAGGTTACAAACCGAGGTGCACGAGCTGCCGAGTAACCGAGCATGGCGATGGAGCATGGCGTAGGGTTATAGTAGTGGTGTCGGCACATGGGTCATTATTTGGTGTATCGAGCATGTGGCCGAGTCCAGTCGAGAAACCTCAAGTTGCTGCTGATCGGGGTTTGGGTCGGCATATCGAGGTTGTGGTGCTACCGTGGACTGAGCAGGCTACCGAGCCGAGTACGCAGCACAAGGTGCCGAGCATTCGCTAGTACAGAGCAAAATTGCGAAACTGTGCTGGAAAACTATACCAAGCACTGTAGCAGAGAGCTGCTGCGCGCGCGTGAGTGCGCGAGCGTGGGTGCGCGAGCGCGCTGCTGCGCGGGTGCGCGGTGCGCAAGAGATGGCACGCGCCGCTGTTCACGCCAGCGGGCGCGTGCGGGTGTGCGCGCAGACGCGCGCGCGAGCATATGCTGGTGGACTCGACAGTGCATGGGCATGCACGAGCGGTGGTGCTGGTTCAGGGCAATGGTGGTGGACCATTGCTGGCAGTTGGTCGGTGAATCGCTGAGGGAGGTTGAGCCATGTCTGGACGGTGCTGGGGTTCAAGCCGGTGGGCGCGACGGGATGACCAGCTGGTGCAGCCAAGGGGTTTGTGATAAACATCCATGGATGTTGCTGGGGGTGTATCTTGGTGGAAGATATGATCCATATCTAGACGTGGAGGCTGCAACAGACTTCTGAAGATAACCACGAGGCCGTTGGGAAGAACCTGGACGTGGTGTGCTGCTAGGTTGCTGGATACGGTGGATATTGCAGATCATTGTGGATGAGGATGCAAGGATCCGGTGTTATCTAAAATCAGAAGGGCGTATATATGCATGGGGTTATGCTGGAAAAATAGAAGGTGTATGATTCAGGAGTAATCAGGCTAGATCCAAAGGCGAGACGTGGGAGTGGATCAAGAGTGGAATCGAGTCCGGTGAGGAGGAGAGTTCCTGAGATTCCAGTCGTCTTCCTTTGTGAGGAAAGCAGCGGGGTGCGGCTGGTGAGAAAGAAGCATGGAGTTGCTGCAGCCGGTGTTCGTGGTGGACGCTGGAACTTCATCGGCTTGTTGGAAACCAGGTACACGTTGTTAGGTTACTTGTGTTGGCAATCGGGATAGAGTTACTCGGGGAGTAATTCTTGTGCGCCATTGTATTTGTGGGTACATTGGGGCGAGGCTGTGTGGGGGCTGTCCACAAGCCGAGCAGGTGCTTGAGAGGAGAATTCGAGTGCTTATAAAATCCTTATGATCGAGTGAATGATATAAGGTTGGGAAGTGTTTTCCCGTAATTTGTGTTTTGCTTGTTGGCTGGCGTTTGGACAAGGAACTTCTGTATCTTAGGTTATGGTCGAAATTTACAAGGCAGCCAGTTGGGTGGGCTGGTGCTGAGACGAGCAAGGGCAGACGGCACGAACCCAGGGCATGTTGCTAGCTGGGCGATCAGGCAGTGCTGTGTGGAGTACTGTTTGACTTCTAGAACAGCCTATCGGCAAGGCGTGTTGGTAGCCCGAAGTGCTGTGTCGGTATTTGGTGCGGTGCAGACACGTTGTGATCGAGCGAAGGGTTGAAGGCAGCAACCTTGGGGTGATGAAGTTGGCCGAACATAGTTTGGTGTTGGCGTGCATACTTCCGTAGACTCTTCAAAGCTGTATTCTTGGTATTAGGCTGGTGTTCTCGGGTCAAGAATACGCCGTGCGTAATCTGTGTTTTGCTTGTTGGCTGGTGTTTAGACAGGGAACTTCTGTATCCTAGGTCATGGTCGAAGTTTACAAGGCAGCCAGTTGCGTCGGCTGGTGCTAAGACAAGCAAGGGCAGACGGCACGAACCCAGGGCGTGTTGCTAGCTGGGCGATCGGGCAGTGCTATGTGGAGTACTGTTTGACTTCTGGAACAGCCTATTGGCAAGGTGTGTCGGTAGCCAGAAGTGTTGTGTCGGTGTTTGGTGCGGTGCAGACACGTTGTGATTGAGCGAAGGGTTGAAGGCAGCAACCTCGGGGTGTTGAGGTTGGCCGAACATTGTTTGGTGTTGGCGTGCAGGCTTCCGTAGTCTCTTCAAAGCTGCATTCTTGGTGTTAGGCTGGTGTTCTCGGGTTGAGAATATGCCGCGTGGACTGGTTAGGATCGAAAATTTTGGGTCTTTGAATCAAGCCTATGACAGAGGTATCAAAGCTGCGCTTATGACCAAGTTCAAGTGCAAATTGAGGGACAACACGCATTCAACAGTGGTTCACGGATTCGATCACATGGACACACGATCAACGGATGCTCTCAGGGAGAGGGTGGCACGGCTGGAGGTGTTGGTTGGAGGGCCGACCAATGGTGAGGATAATAATCACACGGTGTTTAATCGGTTGGAAACCCTAGCCGGTGTGGTGGAAAGGGTTGCTGATGCACCAGAATCCAGTGCAGTGCGTGATGATGGTATGGCCGAGATAGTGGAAAATCTCAGGGCAGGTTTGGAGGAAATTTGTTCGGAGATGGCTCTTCTGAAGCGGGCAGTACTCAACCAGCCTCAGCACATTGTTGCTGACCAGGTAGCCAAAATCTCAGGAAGGCTTAAGGTGTCGGAGCCAACGAAGTTCAGTGGAATCCGATCATCAAAAGATCTGGAGAACTTCATCTGGGAGATGCAGGAATATTTTCAAGCTACCGGGATTCTTACTCATAAGCAAGTCTCGATGGCCAGTATGTTTCTAACTGGTGATGCCAAATTGTGGTGGCGGACACGCACCGAGGACGGAGAGAAGGCTGGACGTCCTAGGATTGAGACTTGGGGGAATATGAGGGATGAACTTAGGAATCAGTTCTTGCCTACCAAAACAGCTTGGATGGCGAGGGAGGCTTTGAAGAAGCTTCGACAAACTAGAACAGTGTGTGAATACGTCAAGCAGTTCGGCTCATGTCTTTTGGATATTCAGGACATGTCAGAAATAGGGTTGCTAATTGAGCGAGCCAACTCATGAGCATTTAACGTTCGGCTTGACTCGACTCGAACTCGACTCAAACTCGAATCTTACGAGACGAGGTTGAGCAAGGTCATGTTCGACTCGACTCGACTCGGTTGTAACTCGAACTCGACTCGAACTCGACTCGTAGTTCGACTCGAACTCAACTCGATAAAATAATATAATAATATATTTTTTATATTATATTATATTTATTTATTTATATATATATATATGAAATATAATAACAATGAAGCAAGATAGTCGAGCTCGAACACATAAAAGATATTCGAGTCGAACTCGAGCATGTATGTCCAAAACTCGTTCGATCTCGAGTCAAGTTCGAACAAGTTTCGAACTATTCGAGCCGAGTTCGAACACATGTTGAGCTCACCTCGCTCGCTCAATTAGCACCCCTAGTCAGAAAGTGATAAACTCTTTAATTTTGTGTCTGGATTGCAACCTTGGGCGCAGGTGGAGTTGAAGCGGCAAAAGGTGCAGGACTTGCAGACCGCATTAGGTGCAGCCGATGCCCTAGTAGACTTGAAGACTGCTGCTGGTCCGGATGGAGGTGACCGAGGTTCCAAGGAAGGCAAGGCGGTGGGGAGTGATGGGAGATCATTCAAGCCGAGACCAAAGGAGAGGAAGAGGGTTTTTCCTAGGGCCGAACCAAGAAATCCCCAGGTTGTTGAGGTGAGGAAGTTGCAGTGTTACACATGTGGTGGACCTCACAAGGCCAGGGAGTGCCCGAACAATCCGAAGGGGAAGATGGTGGCGATGCAGGCCGAGGAAAGTTCTGATTCAGATGAGCCAGCTCGTATGTCGACGTTACAGATGATAGGAGCTCTGAGGGTTGAACAACCTAAACGGGGGAGCTTGGGGTTGATGTATGTTCCAGTGACTGTGAATGGAAGACGGGTTTCAGCATTGGTTGACACAGGGGCAACGCACAGCTTTGTTTCAACAAAGGCGTCGGGTCAACTGGGACTGAAATCGAGGGTTACTACCAGCGGGATGAAGGCTGTGAATTCGCCGGTGAAGCAGGTTGAGGGTGTGGCTCGGGGAGTTCAGATCCGCCTGGGGGAATTCAGCGGCCGAGCTGATTTCATGGTTGCAGAAATTGATGACTTTGAGGTAATACTCGGTAACAATTTCTTGGTGTCAGCTCGTGTAGGTGTGCTACCACACTTGGGTGGAGTGATGGTGATGTCCGGAGGCAGTGGGTGCTTCGTGAAGGGGCATAGCAAACCTACCGGGGTAGTAGATCCGGAGTCTGGCGTGGGGCTGCTTGCCGCATTGCAGGTGGTGGATACCGCAATGGAGCCAGAAACCCTAATGGGGGTGTTGTCTTCCGAGCAGCTTGGTGGGAGCTGCGACGACTTGGCAGTGAAGGCCAAGGCCCCAGCCCGGGTATCAGTGTGGGTACCTAGAGGACGCGTTGTGGAGTCCGTTGGGCGAGTTGGCAAGGTGCGTGTGGTCCAGCTGGGCGTGAATGAGTTGGACGATGTTGCCGTAATCCGGGAGGGAGATTTCTTGAAGGTAGCCAACGACTTCAAGGAGTGCTACAGGGGTTACGAGAGTGAGCTAAAAATGAGCAGGAGTAAGCTCTATACTCTTGTTCGGGGAGTTCGTCCATGGGATTGGAGTGGAACACCGGGAGCTCACTTCCATCAGTTGAAGTTACTAACTGGTGATGAGATGCCGAGGAGATCATCATGTCGGGAGTACCATCTAACGACGGTGAGGTGTCGAAACAAGATCAGTTCTTTCCCGGGGTGCGAGGGGATGTTCTTACTGAACAGGGTCTGTATGTCTAGAGCCTTCATGGGGGATTCACGACCATGGCTGACCAAGGCTGCTACAGATCTACGACGGACTGATGGAGTAAGTGCTGAATCCGGGGTTAGGGTTACACTTACGGTGTTTGGTTTGCTGGGAGGTGAATCAGACGTCTCTATCTCCACTTGTCTAGAGAGACAGCCACTAGATGAGGTGAGTTCGTGTTGGGCTGATTACCAGCAGGGCTTTACAAGGAGGAAGAGGAAAACAGTCGGAGTTGAAATACTAGCTGCATTGCAAAGTCTTAGAGATGCTTCGAGCCAGCAATTCTCAGGACCACGGGGAGTTGTTTGGTCGAGTTGGACTCGAAATTTGGAGGCTGGAGCATATTGCCGATGTAAGCGTGTGGGGGTACATGCGAGGTCTGAGGCTAGCAAGACCGGGGATGATGCAATGGCGGAGCTGGGACCATGGTGCGGCGTGTCTTTGGTACATAGAGCGGGGACGGCGCTGTGGGAGGAGTTATTCGACTTGTTACTGAAGGGGGCATTCCTTACTTCCGATGAGGACATCGGCTCTCATTGGTGGGGGAGGATGTTACAGCCGTGATTCATGGGCGTTGCCGGGAACTAGGGTTTGGGTGTTGTCCCTAGGTTCCCAGCGTCCATGAGGGGGTAGCGGTGGCTATCCGAGTGGTGGAAACAACATGCCGAGGCTAACCCGTGTTGAGTTGCAGGTTACAAACCGAGGTGCACGAGGCTGCCGAGTAACCGAGCATGGCGATGGAGCATGGCGTCGGGTTACAGCAGTGGTGTCGGCACATGGGTCGGTATTTGGTGTATCGAGCATGTGGCCGAGTCCGGTCGAGAAACCTCAAGTTGCTGCTGATCGGTGTTTGGGTCGGCAGATCGAGGTTGTGGTGCAACCGTGGACCGAGCAGCCTACCGAGCCGAGTACGCAGCACAGAATGCCGAGCAGCCGCTAGTACCGAGCAAAATAGCGGAACTGTGTTGGAAAACAGTACCGAGCACTGTAGCGGGCGAGCACGCGGTCGTGCGCGCAGGTGTGCGCACAAGCGCGCTGCTGTGCAGCGCGCGGGTGCGACGGTGCGTACGCAGGCGTGCGATGGCGCGCGCGTGCACGTTCACGCGAGCGGTCGCACGCGGCGCGCGGGTGTGCGCGTAGGCGCGCGCGCGAGCGGGTGCTGGTGCGCGCGGCAGTGCATGGGCATGCACGAGCGGCAGGTCTGGTGCAGGGCGATGTTGGTGGACCTTTGCCAGCATATGTTCGGTGGATTGCTGAGGGAGGTTGGACCATGTCTGGACGTTGCTGGGGTCGAGCCGGTGGGCGAGACGGGATGACCAGCGGTGCAGCCAAGGGGTTTGTGATAAAGCATTCATGGACGTTGCGGGGGCGTATCTTGGTGGAAGATATGATCCATATCCAGACGTGGAGGCTGCAACAGACTTCTGAAGATAACCACAAGGCCGTTGGGAAGAACCTGGACGTGGTGTGCTGCTAGGTTGCTGGATACGGTGGATATTGCAGATCATTGTGGATGAGGATGCAAGGATCCGGTGTTATCTGAAATCAGAAGGGCGTGATATATGCATGGGGTTATGCTGGAAAAAGAAGGTCGGTGTGATTCAGGAGGAATCAGGCCAGATCCAAAGGAGAGACGTGGGAGTGGATCAAGAGAGGAATCGAGTCCGGTGAGGAGGAGAGTTCCTGAGATTCCAGGCGTCTTCCTTTGTGAGGAAAGCAGCGGGGTGCGGCTGGTGAGAAAGAAGCGTGGAGTTGCTGCAGCCGGTGTTCGTGGTGAGACGCTGGAACTTCATCGGCTTGCTGGAAACCAGGTACACGTTGTTAGGTTGCTTGTGTTGGCAATCGGGATAGAGTTACTCGGGGAGTAATTCCTTGTGCGCCATTGTATTTGTGGGTACATTGGGGCGAGGCTGTGGGGGCTGTCCACAAGCCGAGCAGGTGCTTGAGAGGAGAGTTCGAGTGCTTGTAAAATCCTTATGATCGAGTGAATGATATAAGGTTGGGAAGTGTTTTCCCGTAATCTGTGTTTTGCTTGTTGGCTGGCGTTTAGACAGGGAACTTCTGTATCCTAGGTCATGGTCGAAGTTTACAAGGCAGCCAGTTGCGTGGAGCTGGTGCTGAGACGAGCAAGGGCAGACGGCACGAACCCAATACGCGTGTTGCTGGTTGGGCGATCGGGCAGTGCAGCGTGTGGTGCTGTTTGACTTCTGGAACAGCCTATCGGCAAGGCGTGTCGGTAGCCAGAAGTGCTGTGTCGGTGTTTGGTGCGGTACAAACACGTTGTGATCGAGCGAAGGGTTGAAGGCAGCAACCTCGGGGTGTTGAGGTTGGCCGAACATAGTTTGGTGTTGGCGTGCAGGCTTCCGTAGTCTCTTCAAAGCTGCATTCTTGGTGTTAGGCTGGTGTTCTCGGGTCGAGAATACGCCGCACAGACTGGTTAGGATCGAAAAATTTGGGTCCTTGAATCAGGCCCGTGACACTAGGCCAGCAATTTCAAGTTGTCAACATCCACTCATCTCATTTAGAGAAAAAAATGCTGGGCTGTGGGCATGTTTCCTTAAAACACCACTCAACTCAAAATCACACACAAAACAGTTGCAAATTTTAAAAAATTATATGACCCACGTTCAATTGCCAAGAAAAGTTGAGTGGATATAATAAATTCATGATAAAAAGGGTCGTAGAACAAATAAATGAAACTATATGTTTTGATCTAATTCTTATACTAATTCCTTATGAGATATGGTAAACACTATTTATGAAAAAAAGAAATATTGAAAAACAAAATTTCTATTTCTATTGATAGCCAAAAGGTTATAGCCAGATACTTCCTTAACATAAAAAAAAAAGGGTTCTCTAAAATATTTTTTAAAAAAGGAAACAACATTAAACTTTGCCACTAGCCAGAGACAAAATTTACAAAAGCTGCCATTGCCGGAGACCATCCCTACTTCGCCCCGCCGCGCGTCTTCCTCGACGACGACCTCGTCGCCGCCGCCGTAGCCTTCTTCCCCGCCGCCACCTTTTTGGCCACCGACTTCACCGCCGGCTTCTTAACCGGACTCTTCTTCTTCGCCGCTGCCTTCTTGACCGGCGCAGCCGCAACCTTCTTCCCCGGTGACGCCTTGGCCGAGGTCTTCGCCGCCTTCGCAGGCTTGGCCTTCGCCGGCGCAGCCTTCCGCTTCGCCGCTGCGGCCTTCTTCGGCGCCGCCGCGGCCGCCTTGGGCTTTGCAGGAGCCGGCTTCGGCTTGGCCTTCGCCGGAGCCGCCTTCACCGTCGCCTTCGCCTTCGTCGGCGTCTTCGGTTTGGGCTTGGCTTTTGCCTTGGCCTTGGCCGGCGCCGCCGCCTTCGGCCTCGACTTGGCCGGAGACTTGGCTTTCGCCGCCTTCAGGGCGGCGGCGGGCTTGGCCTTGCCCTTGGAAGCTGCGGCGCCGGAGCGGTCTCGAGCAGGGGCCAGCTTGAAGGAGCCCTTCACCCGCACCAGCTTCCCCTCCCCAACGAGCTTCTTCAAATGGTAGAGCACGAGCTTCTTGTACGCCGGCGGCAGGTGGGCGCCGTGCTTCTCCTCCACATACTTGGTGATCGCGTACTGGCTCGACCCCGTCCGCTCCTTCAACGCTACAATGGCCCCCTTTATCATCTACAAACACCAAAAAACCCAATCACTCTCACCACATATCGATCGAAATCGAATCAACCAACAAAAAACCAAATTTACGAAGCTTAAATCGATCGAATCAACCAGAAAACACCGAAATTTCGAAGCTAAAATCAATCGAACCAATCAAAACATCGAAGTTGCGAAGCTCAAATCAATCGAATCAACCAAAAAATACGAGAGTTCGAAGCTCACATCGAGGTATGGCGGATGCGCAGAGGGCGATCGGGGCTTGCGAGGCGCGGGGGCCTTCTTGGTCGCCTTCTTCGCCGGCTTCTTCGCCGGCTTGGGTGACACCTCGGCGACGTCCGGCTTCTCCTCGGCGATGTCAACCGCCGGCGGGTCCACCGGCACCGGCGACACCGCGAGCCCAAACAGCTCCACCGTCTCCTCCTCCGCCGTCGCCATTGATCGGTGGCTCGTGACGCTTTTCAGGGGTGTGTTGTGCGTGACCAAGCCGGGGCAACGGCTTTTATACGTGGAGGGCGGAGGGAAAGGCGAGCTGTGATTGGTCGAGAGCCTTTGCCGTGGATCGAGATGCCTCTGGTTTGAATTTGGGCCGTTGGATGGGTAGTGGAATGGACGGCGGTGGTTGAGCGTGGGGGATGGATATCATGTCAAGGGGGTCGATGAGGGTGTGGGGGTTAGGGTTTGAGTGTGTTTTTCATGTGGATTGAATCGGCTGTAGCTCGATGTGCAACCCATGAATTTCGACGGGGTTTTTTTATGGGAAAGATTAAGAGTTTGGCTTTCGAATGAGTCTAATTTCAGGGGCCGGTGTTGGGTATTTTGAGAGAATTCGCGTTTCGAATCCGCATTGGTCGGGGATTGGGGAGTTTGTGTATCCTGCGAGGTTTTTCACTCTTTCAAGGAGCCAGCATAATCGACATTGGGGATTTGATGATTGAAACGTGATCTAGGGTAGTAGATGAACCTGTTGCTTTTGGAATCACTCGAATCGGGCAAGAAACGAGATCGCAGCGCTGATCGGAACATCGACGAACTTGCACAACTTGATTTTGATTGTTATAGTATATAATGCAACAATAATATGATCACTGGTTCTTGACCTAATTTACCATCCAATTTTTCACATGATTTTAGACATTTATGATCTTTGATGAAGATTTTGGATGTTGGTCTTATATTTGATTCAAGATTTACCAATCAATCTCTCTTAACCAGTAATATATCCTTGACAGCTTATAGTTGCATGGGTCGGCCTTTGGGATGGTATGAACCAATACCCAAGTTCTTGCATAAAAGCTTCTTCATCGCCCAAAACCTGATCTCATAAACTATCAAAAGTAACTTATTTATTCTAATCTGTGAACCAAATTCACCCTTTTGTTGGTGTTTTCGTCACATTATATGAAGTTTGCTGTAAAAAATGACATTTAACAGTAAACAATGATGTGCAGAAATGATGACTTCAAGGATGAACTCATAGCAAGAAAGGAGAACAGCTCCCGAGAGTACCAAAAGCTGGTGAAGATCAAAAGATGGAAGTTTAATGTACCTAAATGTTGTATCTACAAACCAAAAAACGTATTTAAGCAAAACCCATTAAATATTATTGGAATGTTCAATGCAGAATCGATAAATTTTCACTCGGATTAGCTCATATGAGCTAGAAGAGCAACCACAGCCACCCAACATAGCATTGGTGTCTTCTTGTTTTTATCACAAATCATCTGATCATGAGTTGAATTACTGTTTCCTTAAATGAACTGCAAGGTAGAAGTTTAAGCTCTGAAATCTACCCATGGCTCAAGTATTTTAACGTGAGGTTTTTTTTCTTCATGTACAGCAGGTGAATTTATAACCAGTTTTTATTAGATTGTTGGATCTAAGCTGATCACTAAAATGAATTGAGCTTTGCCTGGAAAAAATGCATTTCAAAGCTTCAATTTAGATAGTTAGTACCATGGCAGTGAGCTTTGTGGATATGTCTATTGTAGTGGACTGGAGAGTAACCCAAAAACTCAAATTGCACAACAGAGGAGATAATAGGGCTCTCTCAAATCTGTTTGGGGGGTCTTGTTTTCATTGGAAATTCTTTCACTATCTGATATACATATCTGTTCTAGCCTACCCAAGTAACCACTTGCTAAAGATTAAATTGCCAATAAACAGATTGGATTATAGATTTGATGATGAGGATAAAATTTTCTCATCATACAAACCATGGGTTGTAAGAGGAACCTGCAAAGGTGTTCTTTGAATGATTGAATCACTTACACAGCTAAATCTCACATATTGCTTTCTAGCTACTAGGAATTCAACAAATCTATAGTTGGTATTTGGTATTTGGTATTTGTATCTTTTGGGAAAGTTGTCATGTGTATTAAGAGCTGGGTTCCCTCAGGTTTCATTCCTTTCCATCAAGCCTTGTCTTGAACTGATACTTAATGCCAAAAAATTGCCGTTCTGGATGGATGCTTGAGCATGCTTGATTTTTATAATGAAACTGTTTCAATTCATGGCTTTGTTGGATGCTTGGTATATTGTTTCTGAGGTAAGGTTTATTATGGATAGGAGCTAGTGATACTATCTATTGCATCAATATCCATATGGTCAGAGCTCTATGAAAGATCAAAACTTATAAGAGAAACATCAAAAATAAAGTTCACAACTCAGATAGCAAATTCTTTTTGAAATATAACCTGAACCCACAATCATTGTCGTCAGTAAAAGACGAATGCATGGCAATTTAAAAGACCACGGGAAGCTGGTATTACTGGTAATATCTCTTCTCTGCACTAGACTCCATGGGAGCAAATAGCAAGACATGCATATTCTGAAGATCACCCACCAAACCAAAGGAGCAGTCTTGTTTTTTTATCTTGGAAAGAAAATCTGGAGCAACTAGCTAGGAAACCTTCAACTCCTTTGAAACCTTGGGAATGAGTTAACCTGTGTTTCCTTCTTCACCAAACTCCCTAATCATGCAGTTAAAGTAAATATTATTCATTTCTCATTCTTATCAAATTGAGCTTTGACTGGAATAGTTAAACTCTCTAAGTTTACAGACAATATAAACGCATTTTTTATTTATTTATTTAGTTAAAAACATGCAAAACGCTGATATTCACACAGAATTGTGTTTTGACACGAAGTAGTCAAAATGTAGTTTTGAATACGTAATGGAACACTTGATTATATCAGGTATGCCACATGCCGCCTGAAATCCATTACAGTTTAAACCTTTGTATTATTTTAATCCATGCCTAATTTTTTAATCCGAAAATTTCACACTATCCATTTCTTTGTTGCAAATCGTAGTATTTTAGCCAATAATTAATATAATGTTGACAATAAAATATATTTTTAATATTTAAATTAAACCTATTCTAATCCAATTGAACCAAATATAGTACCCCATATTATTTATAAATCTGATGTGATAATCGGCACGGTATTTTAAAATATGGTTAAAAACTATCTAAACATATTAGAATATATTTGCATAATTTATTGGTTATGAAAAATATGGTTGATCATGATGGCATCCATTAATTACTATAATTTTTAAGTTGATATTAAACATATTTAACGAGTGTTGATTTTTCTGCGTACAACATTAAGACCTCACGACAAATTAGTGTGTAATATATTATGTTGTTCATATTTATAGCAAGTAAGCAAGACCTTACAACACTAAACATTTTCACTGCCCGATCTAAGTGACCTTCGCTGCCCAAAGCTAGGCATACTAGATTAGACTGCCCTTAGGCTGGGGGACAAATTAATCAGCCAAGCTAGGATTGCATAGCCACCGTGGGTGGAGGAAAGCCGGGCCATTCGAGGCCTTAGAGTAGTCAAGTTTGACTCCCTAAGCATTCTAGGCCTTAGGGTAGTCAAGTTTGACTACCGCCGAGGGCCATTTAGATATAGTTGCCCACTCAGACTAAATTTGGGCAACTAAATCAGGGCAATCTAATCCTAAGGGCATCCAAGTCTAGGTGTCAGTAGACCAAGGGCGGTTTGCGACCAAGGGTAGTTGAGTAATTATGGGCTACCCCATTTATTTAAAAAATTATTTTTATAGTTTTGCATCGGGTATTTTAATATTTTATTTTATTGTAAAACTAACTTAAATTACAATTTTATCATTTCTGGTTATTACACCTTGTTCTTCAACCACTTTCATCTTTCTCGGTAAAAAGCTCATACTATGATTTATTTATTAATAATTAGTATTTTTAGGCAACCCGAATATTTTACATATTTAAATCTATCATCTTAATTCTATTAAAATTTTCTAATACTAGCTTTAAATTATTTTTTAATTATTATCCTTATTATTTTTATTATAATAATTTTAAAAGATTTTTCTATCAGAAAAATATATAATTATAATTTAAAAAATTAGTACTTAAATGGATACTCTGCTTCCTGCCTATCCTCCTATTGCTGCCATGGCCGCCACCGCCTCTTTCCCCATTAACGTCTCCTTTTCACCACCAACCCAGTTGGTCTCTCTCTCTGTACGAGCAAAGAGGCGCTGCCTTCTCCATCGACAACGTTCTCTGTACGAGCAAGGCTGGTAAGCTTCACTCCCTTTTCCTTCCTCCGTTTCCCACACCCGCGGCCCCGGCCATGCATTGCAAAAATTGTATTTTTATTTGGTAGCTAAGCTGGTTGCGTAGATTAGGATTGGTTTCAGATTTGGTTTTTTTTTTTTGGAATGATTCTACAATTTTTTTTGTTGTTTTTTATTTTTCGAAGTATTTGTAGTATTCCATGCTTTGAAATTGTGGGGAGGCTGTTTCTTAATTGCCATCAATCTCATTTTTTTCTTATTGTCTCTAGTCTATCTCTATCGACTCTCCAGTAAATTTTTTATCAGGCAGCGAATCTGTTACAAAATTAGGATTTTTTGCTTTTTAGATTGGACAACGTTTGACGCTTAACTTACTTTAGTGGGAGCATTTTATTTTTCTGAGTTCAATGTTTGTCCTTTGTGAGTAGTTATTACATTTTTATGCTTTCAAATTGTGGGTATAAAGCTTCGAAGCTGTCATCAATGTTAAATTTTTATTGCCCTAGTCTACTTCTATCAACTCTTGTGCAATTTAATCAAAACTAGACAATTTTTGAGACTTCTTTTAACTAACTTAATTGCTATTCTCTGCATTGCCAGTGTTTTGAAGCTGGCAGTGGTATTGAGAAAGTTGCGGAGGCTTATGAAAGATAATGTCAGGCTCGGATGTTATTGCCATATCTAAGACCACAATTCTCATTGGCAGTGTACCTTATAAATGTTTGTTTGCAGAGTTTCTTAGTATTTTTTGCTAATTTTAAATTTACACGAAAAGATTTGCTGATTGTTGGAGTGTGTTGGAAGCTAAGCATCATTGATGCATGAAGGAATATTTATTTTTCAGGCTGCAACATGTTTTCATAACCCGAGAGAGTTTAAATTACTTCTGCTTTCTGTGGCCAACTGTCTTGATGGTTGCCCACAAGTCAAATTGATGTAGTCTGTTATTGCTTTTGGAAGATTTTATCATCAAAAAGTCTATATGGTTCCCCTTGCTGCATCTCTGGTTATCTGATTCAAGCGGTGGTAATTATGATGTCAACAGGAAAGTTGAACATGTGGACTGTGCAGATAGAAGGGAGAGATTGGATGTCCATTCTATTTTCCAGGAGAATTGTTATTTGAGCTCCTCTCATACGAATCCTTTAACTGGTATGGAGAGTGACCAAAAAACTGAGTTTTTTGAGAAAATCTCCTCTCATCAAGGATATTCAGAAAGGTATAAACGCGAGGTTGATATAATATATGAAGTTCTACAACAACATGGGCCTGGAAATGATGCTGACACTGTTCTTGATGGAATGCATATCAAAGTTAATAACCCGCGTTATGGTAGAAGTTCTTATGATGATTCTAAGATCAATCTATCATGTGAATAGAGCCCGCAGTGCTAGGTTCGCTTAGAAGTTTTTCATGTGAGTCAATGCTCAAGACGATTTCAGGCACACTTCAAACTCATACAATATCATGTTGAAGATTTTTGCCGTGTGTGAAGAGTTCAAGCCGATGTGGAGGTTATTGAAAGTGATGGTGGAAGAAGGGGTATCGACTTACATCTAGGACTTTTTAACATATTGATTTTTACTTGTGGCCAGGCAGGCATGGCTAGGAAAGTGAGTGAGCAGTTCATGATGTCTGAAACATTTAATTTCCGGCCTTCCAAGCATTCTTTTAACTCAATTCTTCACTCACTCCTTGTTGTAGATCAGTATAGATTGATTGAATGGGTCTATCAACAAATGTTACAGTCTGGGCACTCCCTGGTATTCTAACTTACAATCTTCTTATGTATGCAAAGTATCGACTTGGTAAACTGAACGAGTTCTCCAGAGTATTTCATGAGATGGGGCAGACGGGAATTTCTCCCGACCTTCACACCTACCACATACACGTGCTTGGTAAATCTGGCAGGCCTGTGTCTGCAATTGGTCTTTTAGATCACATGGATAAGGTGGGATGCCATCCTCCAACTCTTCATTTTACCTAATTGATTGATGGGCTCAGCAGAGCAGGGAATCTGGACGCCTGCAAATAGTTTTTTGATAAAATGCTTGAGAAAGGATGTGAGCCTGATGTTGTTTTCTATACATTATGATCACAGGCATGAAAAATTGAAATTGGTTTTCAAGGGAGTCGGAATCAGAATCAAAATTGGTCAGGTTGAATCGGCTTGAATTGGCTTGAATTGGTTATATATAAAAATTTGATAATTCATAACACAAATATATAAAATATATAATTATATAATTTCTTAACATAAATACATAATTTATAGTTTAATACAAATATAAAAGAACATCACTATTTATCATTACAATATCACAATTTCATAATTTAGATAATATATACATAACATAAATGTTCATAGAACATAGCATGTATAACTAGTAGGGAATTGGCATAACATATGAATGAACTGATTGGCTTAGCACAGAGATCAGACAACGATTCAACAAGTCAAGTTAGTCACAGCAGCTAAATAAGCTGTTAACCAAACAGTTAACATTAAAGATTAGACTCGAATCATTTAAGCCCACATCAAAAAAAATACCAGACCTAGCAAGTTTCTAAAGTTCCAAATTAGTTATAAAAATGAAATATATACTAAAACCAGAGTTTCTGGAACTATAAATTAGTTCTAAAGTGGACACATACATGTTCGCATATCACCAACTAAGTTTCTTGTTTTTTTGTAAAACTAGTAACCAGATTGAGATACAAAATGATCCAAACCACTCTAGCTAATCAATCACTAAGATTAGCACTAATTTTTTATTTATAAAACAATCAAATCCTAAAACCAGCAACCAGATTTAATTACAAACAGATCCAAATCACGGTAGCTAAGAACAACATTCAATTTTTTATTCAGACAACAATCAAGTCCTACAACCAAGAACGCATTGCAACATATAACTAATTAAAAAGGCAGCAAAGGAATCATACAAATTGTAGGAGAAAAAATTGCAGAAACAATCAAAATTTACGGCAACCAAATATCAAAATTTACAGCAAAAAAAAATTTGCACATTGATGAAAAATTTCAAACAAAAATTGCAATTTTACCGAGGCAGTGACGGCGGACGGGCGAGGTCGGGGGCGAATGGGCAAGGTCGGAGACGGAGGCGAGGTCGGAGGGCGGAGGCGAGGTCGGCGGCGGTGGACGGGCAGAATCAAGGTGATTTTAAGTTTTTAAAATGTAAATTCTAATTTTCCCTGTACTTAAATAATATATTTAATATCATACCTAGGGTATTATAATAATTTACCTATAAAATCCGATTCTTCTCGATTTACCCCGATTCCGAATCAGTTTTGAATTGGTCGGAATCGGGGTGAATCGGCCAATTCTGAGCTCGATTTAGCTCCGACTGATTCGACGCCTAAATCGGCTTTTATCGCTCCTGAGCCGATTTTAATTAACCGATTCCGAGTGGAATCAGCCAATTTCACCGACAGTGATCATAGGATATACTGTTGCTGGGGATCTAGACAAAGCTGTTTGATGAAATGATGATGAGGGAAGATTCCAAATGTTTTTACTTATAATTCTATGATCCATGGGCTTTGCGTTGCTGGTAAATTCGAAGAAGCTCGTAACATGCTTCAAGATATGAAGATGAAAGGTTGCCACCCAAACTTCTTGGTGTATAGTAGGCTTGTGGGAAACCTCCGAACTGCTGGGTGGTGTTCTGAAGCAAATGAGGTTATAGGGGACATGGTAAAGGAAGGTCACTATATTCATTTGATCCAAAAAATAAAGGGCTATAAAAGATGTTGAAGTAGTGGACATGCTCTGTTAGATATACGATTGGCATGGCTTATAGAAGAGAAGGTGATAATCCATGGCAGCATGTAAGATTAATTTATACGGACCTCAAAATAAATGTTTCCCCCTCATTTTCTGCTTGTCATCCCCTTTTATGAAGCTTATGGTAGAAAATGACAAGTGAAAGCAAGCAAGAATGAGCAATGATGCAGAAGCGGAATTACTCTTTCATGTAACTGAAGTACAAGAGAAAGCGTCAAGCCCTGGTCTGGGCCAATGATTCAGGTTTACAAGAAACCTCCTCAGAGCTTCATCCTAGAAAAGCATGCAATTCAAGGCCTGTTGAAACGAGTATGCAAGCATTGGCAGAGTCAAAACAAAGAACTGCTCAGGAAATCTGTTTGGACCAAAATGTCATGAAAAAGTTTCACATTTCTTCTTGTGTCTACATGCAGCCAGTGTGAAGAATTATTGCTGGCATTTTAATAGATTAGATTAGATTAGATTTGGCAACTAATATTGAACATGTGTTTTATGAAACAAAGAAGGTGAAGAAGAAGAAATGTGCTGTAGTCTGTATCCTGTCCAAAGAAAGAAACCCTACAGTTGCCATGTTTTTATGCTTCAACTGAGGTATATGGTTGCGCTGATTCAAGTCATGGTTTTGGTAGGTGGCAAAAAACAAGCCATCCGAATGCTAAGATGGCAAGGTTCATTATTATTTTGCTATGAATTAGGTTCCTTGCATGAAAGCTTTTGTTTGAAACATGAATGAATACTTGTACAAGGTTCACTGGATAACTTGGTCATGTGTTTTTTTTTTACTTCCAAACTGAACGTTATCATCTCTTTGGAGGGAAGGCGCCGTCTAAAATACTTTAAAAAATAACATTTTTATTGTGAATAGGGGCTTCAAAAATATAGCCAAGTAATATTAACGTAAGTTATTTTAAAATAGTTACAAATATAAAAATTATAAACCATGAAAGTAATAAACATAAAAGATTTTTGACCCAAGTGGGATTATACCTAATAGGACCTAAAAAAGTGATTAAAATTAGTAGTAGTCTTTAATTAAGTGAATATTAGTAATTATACAATAATAAAATAATTTTAATTTACTATATTCATTTAAGAATTTGTCAATAATTAAAAGAATATCAATTTTTATTAACAAATATTCTATCAATTAAAATACAACAAAATAAAAACAACAAATTAGAATATCATAGTTTGTCTCTTCTCCAATAAAAATGTATATTTTAAAATTGAAGTGTATCTCAAACACAGATAAGGCCCCAAGTGAAGCAGCATTTCATCCCATTTTTAAAAAATTAAGACAAAACTACTTTTATCGTCTAATCACTATTGTCATCTAATGATTTAGAGTTACATGGGCTGAGATAAAAATATATGTTCTACTAATACTATTTTTTTTCGTTACACACTAAAAAAACTTTTTACCATAAAGGATGGATAATTTTTATGTTACCACTTCGTTCGAAAATCAAACTTAATTATTAAAAAAATGATTCTTTATTATAATAATAAAATTATCTATCAAATTAAAATTTTTTAAATTAAAATATAGTAGGTAGGCCGACCTCTCTCTGACTCCTGGAGTTGGCCGGCAACAGGTAGTTTTTTTATTTGAAAAATAATTTGGAAGGTAATTTTTATTATTATATTTTTTCCTTTTTGGGTAATTAGACATATTCTCTAGTTGGGTATTTTTCTTTGTAAATATATAAAAAAGGTTGCATTTACTCTTATTAATAAATGTAGAATTAAATATTAGTATGAGATTAAAAGTAGATGAATCAGTCAACCAAAATATAACAAAAATAAAATAAAATAAAATAAATTATAACTACTGTATATATATTTAAAATGTGAATATACATCTAAATTATGATGTAATTATCATTTAAGATAAGATAAAAATGAGAATTTATCTACAAAATTAAAATTATTTATAAAATAAAATATATATAATTATCATTTTTTTGTTATTTAATAAGATAAAAAAATATTTTTTAAAAAAGTTAAAATTTATTTTTAATATACTATAAGCATTATTACGCAATATCATATCTAGTTACATATCAACCACCTCACATTAAAACATCGGGTTTTTTACTCAGTCTACTTCATATTTTCTTGCAATGATGATAATTTTATCCCTACAGAAGTTATATGAGATCTTTAAGATTTATTTAATCTCAAGTTCTTATTATTATTATTATTATTATTATTTATTACTAGCAAAACTTTAAATTATGATTTTGCCTATTCTAAGAATTTTTAAAATATTAATAAATTTTATAATAAAATTAAAGTTTGTTATTTAATAATATATATTAATTTAAATTTTACATCTTTTACATATTAATATATTTACTTGTTGTTATTTATTATGAAAAACCTTAGTATAATTTTATTCAAAATAAAAATTATTAAAAATAAATTACATTTAGTTATTAAAATTTTTTACATATTAAAATTAAAATAATTTTTAATATGTATATTAAATTTATTTTTTTGGTGAAAATTAAATAAATATTTATTATTTGTATTTAAAATAATATAATAAAAATTTTAAAACTAATTTTATATATTCTTAATATATACTATTAATAAATTTCAAATATAATATGCTCCGCGCGGGTTTATTTGGTAAAAAATTATTTATTTTTGCCGTGCAAATAAAATCTTGTTAGAGCGCAACCCGGCGACGTGAATGGGCGTACGCGAGGATCACGTTATCAACGGATAATTTTCTCCGACGCTGCCGCCGCCGTGCGCCGCCGCCGCTCTTCCTCGCCGGCAACGCTCCTCCGCCGTGACGACGAGCACCCCATCCCCCCTCTAGCCCATCCCCGATGGGCCCTCTCCCCTGCGCCACCCATGCCGGCCCTCTCCCAGCCGGCTTCCCGCCCCAGGTACCCCGTTCATTCTCAATGCTCCCCATTTTTTTGTTGTGCAAGAGATGGCTCTTCCTTTGGTGGGAATTTTGGTTTCTGCGTTTTTGGGTTGTTGAGAAAGAAGAAAAAAAGTGATGTTCTGGGGGTAGTTTTGAGCTAGGGTTTGGTTTGGCGGTGTGTGTAAGGGATTGGGGTGGATTGGGTCTAGTGATTTGGAAGAAGAGATGCATTTTTTGAGGTTAAGAATGTTGGGTGGTTTGGTGGTGAGGAACATCATCTTAGCAGAAATGGGTAAATGATTTTTATTTTGTTTTTTTCTGTTCGTAGATTTTTCTCTTTTTTTTGTAGTAATTACTGCAGTGAGATTCGAAATTGGCAGAGAGAGGTGAAATTTTGCACAAAATTGGAGTCTCTGATTCGTATAATGATGAAAAGGCTCATACTTTGGACGTTCTGGTGTGTTTGTTGCGCTTCTTTGAGACTAGGGCCATCATGTTTGCGTATATGGGGTGATGATTTATTAATTTATTTTTTGTTTGTAACGTTTTCTAGTGTAATTACTACGGTGAAATATGAATAGGCAGAAATAGGCAAAATTGAGCGCCAAATAGGAGTTTCTGATTCATGATTTTGTAACAAAGGGCATGCTTTGGATGAATGTTTGGTGTTTTTTTTATCTAGTTTGTAGTTGAAGTCCTGTGCTGCATATAGTTATGGTGTGTTTGTTGTGGTTCTCTGAGATTTAGATTATCACGATTGCATTAAATGGATGAATGAGTGTTTACTCTATTTTTTTGGTCTGTAAGATTTTTTTTTATATACTAATTATTCATGAGGGAAACACAAATAGGTGAAACTTTACACAAAATAGGAGTCTCTAATTTGAGTAATCATAAAAAGGGCCACACTTTGGATGGAGCTTTGGTGCTAGTTGTGCATTGTGAAGTTGAAATCTTCTACTGTAAATATTTCAGATCTATTTGTTGCAGTCCTCTGACATTAGGGCCATCATGTAGGCATAAATGTGTAATTGAGTGTTTTAGTTGTTTGTGACATTTTTAGGTGCTATTTGTTACTTTGTTGTTGAACTAAAGGGTGAGATGAGCAAATTTTGTAGCAATTGGAGTCTGTAATTCGTATAATGATAAGAAGGGTTACATTTTGGAGGGAATTTTAATTAATTTATGCATTGAGAAGTTAAAATCTGGTACTGCAGATAATTGGGATTTATTTGTTTCAATATATTGGCATTAGGCCATCATGTTTCATAAATGTGTTAATGGGTGTGTTTGTGGTAAGTAAATTTTTTTGGTACTAATTGGCTTGGTACTGATTGCATTAAAGCGTGAAATGAGTGGAATTTTGCACAAATTTGGGTCTCTAATTTGTATAATGATGAAAGGGCCCCACTTTGGATGGATTTTGATGCTTCTCACGCATTGTGAAGTTGAAATCTTGGTCTGCAAATAATTAAGACGTATTTGTTGCAATTTTTGACATTAGGCCATCATGTTTGCATAAATGTGTTAATGGGCGTGTTCTTTGTGAGTAACATTTTTTATAGGAATTTGCTGCTTTCTTTGAGTTTAGGGCCATCACGTTTGCATAAATGTGTAAGTGAGTGTTTTTGTTTCATTTTCTGGTACTAAATGCTATTTTCTATGAGTCATCATGTTTGCTTGAATGTTTAAATGGGCGTGTTAGTTGTCAGTAACATTTTTTATGCTAGTCTTATTTTTGCTTTCTACATTAGGGCTAATATGTTGGCATGAATTTGTGGATGGGCGTGTTTGTTGTTAATAGCATTTTTTGGTACTAATTATCTACTTCTGGTATTTGGGGCATATGTATTTGCGTAAAGGTAACATTTTTTGGCACTAATTTTCTGCGTCTTTTGACTTTAGGGCCATTATGTTTGCCTAAACACGTAATGGCTGTTTTTGTTGTAACTTTTTTTGGTACTAATTTGCTACTTTATTTGACAATTAGGGCTTCTTTATCAGCTTTATTGTGTAATTAAGTGTTTTTGTTATTAACATTTCTTCAGTATTTGTTACCTGCTATTTTCTTGCATTGAATAGTAAAATCAGTGAGATTTTACGCAAATAGGAGTTGTCTGATTTGTATAACATTTTGGCTGGAGTTTTGATGATTTTAATGCATCCTTGCTTCTTTGCTTGAAAGGGCATTGTCTCTTCTTGGACATAAGGTTTTAACCATGCTTCCCTTATTGTGGATTCATGCTCAATATATTGAATCATGATCCTCATTTCTATTGTACCTATAAAATATAAGTCAAACTATTACTATATTAGCTGTTGTTACTGTCAATTTTTTTTTTGCGTATATGAGTTGGTGATGTTGCCAATATTTATAATCAAGTTTTCTTTGCTATTTGCCATGATTTTTGTTTTTGTTTTTTATTTTTATTTTGTGTGCCATTTGAATGGCATATGTTTGTTCTCCAGATTACATATTTTGCAATATATAGAACTCTGTTTTGCAGTAATTAATATTGTTTATGATCTTCTGTTTATTTTCTCAGGGATTCAGCACGACTCTTTCTTTGAGATCATTTTCTCGGAACAGTTATGTTAAATTCAAGCCTGTAAAAAAGTTGACCAGTGTGTTTTGAGAGGCCGCCTTTGTTTGAAGTGAGTGTTTTTTTCCCATCTCTCTCCCTCGCCCTGTGTTTATTTTAGGTTGGGATCTGTTGTGGCCTCGCTTGTGAACTGTTGTTGATGTTACAAGAAACACCTAAAGACCAGCTTATTGATTCAAACAATGTGGAATATAGAAGCCTTTTGCTAGCATTTTTCACTTGATATTGATGTTGCACTAATATGTTTTGTTTTTTACCATTGTACTCAGAAGAGCTGAAGCCAACCACATTAAATTTTTTAATTTTGAAATTTTGTTGTGTTTTCCTGCAAGTTATCATGATTAATTCTTGTATTCTTAGCTTGACATTTTTCGGGATAATATAGCGAATTATCATAACTTACGCTTTATTGAAGTAGCTTTTAGTGATTGATGGGTGTTTAGAGTTTTTGTTGTCTGATTAATGATGCTAACTGAAAGCATTTAATGCTGGTTAGAGTTTTTGTTGAAAGCTTTCTTTTGGGAAGTGCAGGAGTTATGAACCAAAAGTCTGGTTAAAGGTTAAACCATTAAAGATATTATCGTTTAAAGGTAGGGCTCAGAATGGCGAAGGTGAATCAAACTCATGTAAAAATACAGTGCAGGTGTCCTTTCCAGATCAGGAAAAAGAAGCAGTGACAAGTGGCTTTTCGGACCAAGAGGAAGTTTCTGCATCTTATTCATCCAAAAATCAAGAGCAAACCTTTGTAACCTATTCAGGAGTGCAAACATTAGTGAAAAAATGGATCCTTATGTTGAGAACGCAATCTACTATACCTCAAAATGAGAAAGTGACTCGCCAGGAACCTGAGGAGAATGTAGAGACCAAAAATGAGCATCTTCTAGTAAAACCGGCTGCTAGTAGCCTTCCTAAGGCTGCATTGCATTACTTCCTTACACTCGACATTGCTATAAAAGTCCCACTTCTGGTATTGTAAGTCCTTGTTCCAAATCTATTTTGGTATAATTTACCTTTCTTAGAAGTTACCTTTTCATCCTTAGAAAAATAACTTTTTGAGAGAGCTGAATTAATAAGTAGTTGTGGAATGGGAGTATGAGTATATGGTTTTATGTCTGATCTCCAGTAGCAACTTGCCCACTCGAGGATTTGTTGAGCAATTGGCAGAAAAACATTGTCTGGCTGTGTTTTTGCGGGTGTCAAGGATATACTTGCATGAGATGATTGACCTTTCCTCGAATTCACTCTATTCCTCAGAGAATTTATTACTATCAATAGTTATTTGAAAATGAAATGAAAAGGATTGTGTTTTGCATTGTCAGAGGAAGTTATTTCCTTCTATTATTTGATGGTGCAAATGTACTTTTGCATTAACGTATCAGCACAGCTTACTGTTTTATTTTTATTTGTTTGATTCTTCAGTATCCCTGGGTATCTGGCAGTGAACATAATGCATGGAGCTGAAGTCTCAAGAGAATTAACCCCATTGTGGGTTCTTGGTCCATTGATAGTTGCTGTCTACATCAAACTTCTGCAAGCTGTTTGTGCCCTATATATTTTTACCGTTTGGCAAACTATTCGAATCATTAAGAACATGCCCAGTTACTACAGGGTAATTCATACTTACCTTTCTGAAGGAAGACTCAAAGAGCTCTTTGCTGTTCTGTGGCGGCCTGTGAAGAACGTCCTAAATTTGGATTATAGAGAGTTCTTGAGGCAAAAACTGAGAGAGCTGAAGGAAGCGGTCTACGAATTGTATCTTGACTTCATTGAATCAATGTGGCCTTATTATTGCCGGACAATAAGATTTCTCAAGAAAGCAAATCTTATTTAGTTGGGTATTGTAAGGTGGCAAATATGTTTCACTTCTGGAATTGACGGATGGCAGCCTGTTCGAATCAATGAGCGAATTAAAGTGTTGAGTGATTTTGGTCCATTCCTTCTGTCAAAGAACCGGCAATATTTCATTGCGAAGGTCCTGCAGATGGCGTTGAAGGTTGAGCTTCATGAGTTTTGCTATCCTGTTTTATCTTGTACTGATTCAGTGCCATTTTTTCGAGGAAGTGGTTTGTTACTATATGGTCTGAAGTCTAAATTTATTTTGGTTATGAACTTAATGTACTAAATCCAGGCTTTGTATCTGGCATGATTAGTATGAGAAAGCAATGAGAGTTATGAAGAGGGCTGGCATTTTTGTACTACCATTTTTTTCCTTCAACCATTTTTATAAAATTTCCCATTCAAATGTGAAATTGTGTGGCTTCGTCCATGAAGAACTTTCATATGTATGCTATATTCTCATTTTCCTTCATCGAGCTGCCAACTTGAGCTCATTTTTTGTCAAAAAGTGAATTCTTTGCATTATCTCCAACAATAAGATAAGCTGGAATGTGTGTAACTTTCAACAAAGGCAGTGAGGTAAATTAATACTTACATTTGTCTGAGGTAATTCACATGGATCCACCTATGTTAGTGGATGAGATATTGGGGGATTGTGAAGGATGGTACCCAACACTCCAAAGGGTTCTAATGAAGCTTTATATCATCCAACACTAATAACCATCCAAATCAAACTTAATCCAGCTTTCAACACTCAGTAACTATAACCAAATTGGATACAAATGTTTTATATATATTATATTGCATGTTGGTATCCTCTTGACCTACCTATACTTACTAGCATAAAATATATTCAACTAATAAAAAAACATCAAACATTACCTATCTTAAAATTTTAATCAAGCTTTCACATAACTAAACTTAATCAGCCCATGAACAATTCTACCCCTAATCAATTGGATCCAAATTGTTCCATCAAAATAGTGTAAAGCCCAAATCCAAATTTGAAGCCCTTCTCTACCCATCTCTAAACCCCTATCTCACTTCTTTTTCTCATCCAATCTGGCTTATTTATTAGATTATTCTTTACACATCTAAATTTAAACCCGACCCATGGGGTCATGTCTTAGAATTTTGGAAATTGTAGCACTTGCCTACGTATCCCTTACTCCTACACTAGATTTATAGCCAGTATTTGGGCATGTTTTGTTTAGTCGGAGTTAATTGAGTTTATTTGGATTTTATAATTATAGATAAAAAGTTAATTATATATTATATTATTTTATACCATATAAGCTATTGGTATAGTCTTACATCATTATTAATTTTGGGGTGGAAAAACTTTAATTCTCGAGTTAGTTTTTGGGGGTAATAAAAGGTTAATAAAAGCCCTATAAAATCAAAATTTGCCTTTAATAAATAACATATCAGAGTTCAAATTAGCCTCGTAGTAGTTAGGATATCATAAATTAGAAACCTTTTAAAACTTCATTGTACCTTATTAGCCTCCTCCGATGAGAGAGATGGAGATGATTTAGGTAATCTGATGTACGAGGAGATCCAATGATCATTCGACCGGATAGCTTGAATAGGAATTCTTTGGTACAAATATGAGTGCAATATGTAAGCGTAATATATATAACAACAGAATGATTTAAGTGGTATGATGTTCGACGAAGAGATGAATTAAAATAATATTGGATGTCGGAATTATTTTATTTTTATTAAAAATATGCTCTTATTACCCCTTATCATATGCTTAAATTTTTTTGTGTGGATTTAAGAATAGGCAGAACCGTAAAAGTGTCAACCTACAACACAAACTCACAGCCTATAAAACGCAACAAGGACACAAATGCCCGTCCACTCTCCGCCCCGACTCGCACAATCCGAAGCCCTAATCCGCCCTTTTGCAGCCCCTTCTCTTCCCCTCCATCCCAAATCCATCTTTTGCCCCTCTCCCGCCTCCCAATCCCCCTCCCATCAATCCATCTTTGCCCCTCCCCCTCCCTTTTACCCGCCTTCTCCACCCCATTCAAATTTTCCTGCTCTTGGGTGCTGTAAAGCTTGGATCTTTCCCGGGTTTGTGGTCTGGATCTTGCTGGGAGTGGGTTGGTTTGGAGTGGTTTTGGTGGAAAGATTGGTTCTTGGAAGTGGGTTTTGTTTTTTCCAGGTGCGGTCTGATTTTTTTTTAATGGTTTTTTTTTTGAAGTTAAATTTGGTGGAATTGGGCTGCTCTGATGACTGTTCTTGGGTTGATGGATTGAATTGGTGTGGTTTGGGTTTTTGGGTTGGTGGTTGATGCTGGCATGGGAACATTTTTTATTTTTTATTTGGATTTTTTTTGGAGGTTTTTAATGGCGGATTTTGATCTCTTTTGCGTGTGTGTGTGTGTGTGTGTGGATTTGAAGCGGTGAAAATTGGGTTTTTTTTATACAATTGAGTATAAGAATTTTACTTGCTTCTAACTTTGTGAGTGAGTTTTTTGTACTTTCTGATCAATGTTGTTTTTTTTATAATTTTTTGTAATTGGATTCAATTGTTGTGAATTTGATTTGGTTAGTGTGGATTTTGACTGAGTGCAAGAATTGTTAGTGCTTTAGTAGTGAATTTAGCTTAAAATTTCTTTTTTTTTCTTTTTACCAGAGATATCATATGTTTGGCCTGAGCGAGTTTCTTGTGTTTTGCAATCCAGGTTGGTTGAAATGGTTGCCATCTGCACTATGAAGATGAGAATTTAGCAGAAAATTGGAGTCTTCGTTCTTGAAAGTGAGGTAATTTCAGAAGTTTGGCATTTGAGTGTTGGTTTTGGATGGTTGATCTCTTGAAATCTGTTTGAGCTGGTTGGGAGGAAGTGCTGTTTGGTTAGTTCAGTAGCAAGTTTTTATGGCGAATCATGACTTGGCCCTTGGTCATGCCCACAATCTGGGGCTGGGACAAGCTCACCAGATGGGAGCAGGTCACCCCATTGATCATGAGTTGAACCTTGGCCAGACCCATGATCACAACTTGGGTCTTGGGCAGACTCATGGAGTTGAGCGTGATCATGAGAACGAGCTGGGGCTGGGTCATAGTCAGAGTGATCATGATCATGCCATTGATCTTGGAGGCCAGAATCATGAGTTGGATATTGGGGATGACTTAGATGTTGAGGATGGGCATGACTTGGTTATTGATCAAAACCTAGAGCTGGCTGTGGACCAGAATGAAAGTCTTGATGAACAGGCTTTGCAAGTGACTCCCATGCTGGATTCTCAGCCCATTCTCCAGGAACGATCCCTTGCCACCTTACCTTCCCATGAATTGAGTGTCGGACAAGAGTTCCCAGATGTTATGGCCTGTCGTAGAGCGCTGAGGAATACTGCAATTGCTTTACACTTTGAGATTCAGACCGTCAAATCCGATAAGAGTCGTTTCACTGCAAAGTGTGCTAGTGAGGGTTGTCCATGGCGTATTCATGCTGCAAAGCTTCCTGGTGTTCCTACTTTTACGATTAGGACTATAAATGAACAACATACCTGTCAGGGAATCGGTCATCTTGGTCATCAGCAGGCTTCTGTTCAGTGGGTTGCAAGTTCTGTTGAGGAGAAGCTGCGTGAAAATCCCCATTACAAGCCGAAGGAGATTTTGGAAGAAATTCATCGAGTCCATGGAATCACCTTGTCGTACAAACAAGCTTGGCGGGGTAAGGAACGTATAATGGCAGCAGTTCGTGGATCTTTTGAGGAGGGCTATCGTCTTCTACCTCAATACTGTGACCAGGTTAAAAGAACCAATCCTGGCAGTATTGCTTCTGTCTATGGGAATCCCGCTGATGATTGTTTTCAAAGGCTTTTCATTGCATTTCATGCTTCAATTTATGGATTTGTAAATGCTTGTAGACCCCTTCTTGGCCTGGACCGCACTCTTCTTAAGAGTAAGTATCTTGGGACATTGCTTTTAGCCACTGGCTTTGACGGTGATGGAGCTCTATTTCCGCTGGCTTTTGGTGTTATTGATGAAGAAAATGATGATAATTGGATGTGGTTCTTGTCTGAACTTCACAATTTGCTCGAGACTAACACAGAGAACATGCCAAGGCTCACTATATTGTCAGATAGACAAAAGGGTATTGTGGATGGAGTTGAAGCTAATTTTCCAACTGCTTTCCATGGGTTTTGCATGCGCCATCTCAGTGAGAGTTTCCGCAAAGAGTTTAACAACACTATGCTTGTCAACCTCCTTTGGGAAGCTGCTCATGCACTGACTGTAATTGAATTTGAGTCTAAAATACTTGAGATCGAGGAAATAAATCCAGATTCTGGTTATTGGATCCGGCGTATCCCACCCAGGCTTTGGGCGACTGCTTATTTTGAGGGATCTCGATTTGGGCATTTGACAGCAAACATAGTTGAGTCACTAAATAATTGGATATTGGAAGCCTCAGGGCTTCCAGTCATACAAATGATGGAGAGTATTAGGCGTCAGTTGATGACCTGGTTTAATGAAAGACGTGAAGCAAGCATGCAATGGACCACCATTCTTGTCCCCTCTGCAGAAAGCAGGGTCTCTGAAGCTCTTGATAGGGCTAGAACTTTTCAGGTTCTTAGGGCAAATGAAGCTGAATTTGAAGTAATATCTCATGAAGGAACAAATATTGTTGACATTCGAAATCGTTGCTGTTTATGTCGTGGCTGGCAGTTGTATGGGCTACCATGTGCACATGCTGTGGCTGCTCTTCTCTCTTGTCGTCAAAATGTTCATCGATTTACTGAAAGTTGCTTTACGGTCACAACTTACCGCAAGACATACTCACAGACTATACATCCAGTTCCAGATAAAAGTCTGTGGAAGGAGCTGTCAGAAGGGGCAGAAAATTCTGGGAATGATGTAGATAAGGTTATAAATCCACCTAAATCTCTCCGACCTCCGGGGCGACCGCGAAAGAAGCGTGTTCGTGCTGAGGATCGAGGAAGGGTGAAAAGGGTGGTTCATTGTAGCCGTTGCAATCAGACAGGCCACTTTAGAACAACATGTGCGGCACCTATATGAGTGTTTCTTTCTGTTGGCTTCCTTGGTGTGGGCGGTTAACTTCTGCAAATAGGTATGATAATTGCTGAAGATTTAAGCCTCGTATTACTACTTGAGATTACTTAGGATGTGAAGTTTGTAGAGCGTTTGTAATCTTATTTATAAGTAGGACTTGCTTTTTAGATACCAATTTAGAATATTGTGATGGTTCTTGCATTTTCTTGCTAGTTTTTATATGATTGATGCATTGTAATCATAAAGTGAATGCAGGGATAGCAACATTCTGGATGCTTATGGTAAGTCAGAACTGTTTCCCTTAACCTCAGTTCTCCCCTTGAAACATGTTACACAATTTTTGAGATATAAGAGTGTGAAACATACTTCTTACTTCTTAAACTATACAAGGCTGAAGAATCTATTAGCTTGCTTATTATCTTCAATATATTTTTTATATTTCACCATCAATACAGATATGTGGCTCTATTTCATAAATTAGATCAGTACTAATCTTGACTCTGGGCTCAGTCGTGGATTGGGTGTTTGAATATGTTTTAACTGAACAAACTGGGTTTTTGACGGAATTCTGACACTTTATCTGATTTGATTGGAAGAAGCCTCAGTCTTCAGTTTTTTAAAGTAGTTCTTAGAGTTATGATGCTTTGAAGCAGGGAACTTGTTGTAGGTGTTTCTAAAGATGGTCAATCTTTGAGGACATTACCAGTAGATGTACAAGAGTGGCACATATGATTTGTACAGGATATTCTATTAACCTACTATCAACTAACAAGGTTCATGCAAGAGTTGACATGTCACTTACACATCTCTTGGTGCTTATATTACCCAAAAATAATTTATTTATGGAGACCTCATCTAGATTAGCTAACCACATAAAGAGGTCCAAACGTACGGAAGATAGAGTGCATAAGTTGGAGATTGATAAATTTTTATCTTTTTTAAACATTAATATGAACTACTTTTAAATTTTCTAAAAAATATTCTAGTTTAAAATATTTTAAGAAGAGGGAATTTTACTTGAATTGGGCATAGACTTTGGTAGGAGGGTCGTGGAACCATGACAAGTAGCCCTTCTACAGGCTTGTTGGGAGGAAGAAAAGCACAAGGCTCTCCACCACCAAAATCAAGTTCATGATATTGGATCCACCTCCAAATTAGGGCGGAGATTCTCCCATTGCTGCCGCCGTCGCCTCCGAACTCCGGTCACCGGGTCACCGTTGTTTCCCTTTGACATTTCCTCCAAAATTGACAAATGATTGGAAATGTTTTCAACCCTAGCCACAGCTTCATGTGTAGTCTTGCCAACCTCCTCCCCATAGCTCATTGCCACCAGCTCCTTCGCTCTAAGCCTATGGTAAGCCCACGGGGCCAGGTTGCCAAAATACTCCATTGGCACCGCCGGACTCATTGGTGCCCAGCCATTGATGGCCATGTGGACTTCGGTGGTCTTGTTGCCAGCAAGCCGTCAAGTGAAGGCAGCTTCTTTTATAGGTGGGTGAGGGGGCACTCAAATGAGCACAGCCGGTAGCCCTGGGCTATTATCTTTGATTTGAGTCGGAAGATGCCGCTTCATGCGCAACCTATATTAGAGAAAGATTCTTTTTTTAATGAAAACTTTCGTATAATAACGAGAGACTACAGTGATTTGATATCTTAGAGATAGATTTGATTTTTAAAGATAGATTAATTAAATGAGAAAGTAGGCTTTAATGTATGTTTATTTTTTAGATATTTTAGAGATAGATTTGATTTTTAAAGATAGATTAATTAAATGAGAAAGTAGACTTTAATGTATGTTTATTTTTTTAAAAATTTGTTGTAATTTAATTAGACGAATCTCTTACAAAGAAAATATTACTTTCCTTTTGTTAATGACACAATTTTATTGGTGAGGTTAGAGGAAGTACCTTTGAATTCAACTTCTTCGGAATCGGTCCAGCCCATGTCCAGACCACATACTAATCTAGCCTAATTTGATCCCTAAATCGGATAAAGGTTGATTTTTTTGGTTAATATATGACTGCCAAAAAAAAAACCAAGTTTAAAAAGAAACGGCCCTGTAATAAAGGATCATTTTTTCTTTATATCTTCTTTACGCTAATTTTGGCTGCAGAAAAAAAAGGCTATAAACTTAATTTACATTTAGAAATATTTTGAGCTAAGTATGTGATAAAATTTTAACTATTTTCCATGCCTAAAAGACGTGAAAAATTTTTTCCTTACCTAAATTTTCTCTACTTTCAAGGGTGGGGAAAATTTCTTCACGTTTTGTTGGTACGAAAAGAGTTGAAAAATTAGCTAATGTTCACCGTTAAATACTATAAATATAGAAAGAAATTTAAAGTTTTTTTTTCCGTGGCCAAAATTAGTGTAGAAAAATGTAAACAAAAGTTGTACCGTTTCTCCGTGACCATATTTATAAAGTGCGAAAAAAATGTCATTTCTTTTGTAGTGAACAATTTTCTTTTTATTTTCATGTAATATCATGTGCATGGATCAATGCTCGTGAGTGTATGGTAGTAGAAACATTTTTGGAGACGCCCATGGAGACACCCTTAAGCCTGACCGTTGATGTTAGGGATTATCAATTGTCAGGTCCACGGGCGTCTCCATGGGTGTTTGCAGTAAGCGTCTCCAAGTCCTGCTCATGGTAGTATTGTACATATGCCAACTCGAAAGCATTCTCTATAGTAGTATTGTACATATGCCAACTCGAAAGCATTCTCTGTAAATTATGGGAAAAAAATGTTAAACATACAAATTAGCTTTACCGCGAAGGCATAGTGTACTCTAGAGGAAAAGGGAATTTTGTAAGCAAACCCGTGACAAGTTGCCGGTGACAGAAGCCTCGAATTATATGGCAAATGTTAATTTGCCAGAGCATTTTGCCACTATAGGGCGTCGTGTGGAAAATATGCATGTATCGATAACTTTGTCACGGTCTCCCTAACAAATGCCATGGTAAATTTGTTTGGGCATTTTGTCTTTTTTATTTTGACATGAGGTAGGAGAAGAAAGGGAGGGGGAAGAGGAGTGAATGTGTGCGGTAGGTGTCGAGGTGGGTGGTCGCAAGACAAGCCCGAGGGCAGAGCGACAGTAATAATATTGGGAGGAGGAGATAGAAGAGGTGAGCCGGGGGAAAGGGTGCGAGAAGAGGGGGCTTCGGCCCTTGTTAATTTTTTTTTCTTTTTAAAAACATAAGCGGGAAATCTCCTTTATATCTTTGAAAAATTTCAAATATTTGTCACAGGTGTAGGCACAAATCCTATGCATGCATGAGACAAAAGCTTTGGCACGGGCTTCCCGTGGCAAAAGCCCAAGTCAAATATTTTGGGCTTCTTGCCATGGGTAGCCGGTGTCAAAGCTTTGTCACGTCTGGGTAAAATTTGTCACCGTGACAAAAACCATAAAGCTTTTAGATGAGCACAGTTTGGTGGGTGAATCGAAACCGATCAAACCAAACCCATTTTTGAAGTTTGGTTCAGTGCTACTTCAATTTGGTAATATTGGTTAAATTAAACCAAAAGCCAATCAAAAAATGTTAAACATACAAATTAGCTTTACCGCGAAGGCATAGTGTACTCTAGAGGAAAAGGGAATTTTGTAAGCAAACCCGTGACAAGTTGCCGGTGACAGAAGCCTCGAATTATATGGCAAATGTTAATTTGCCAGAGCATTTGCCACTATAGGGCGTCGTGTGGAAAATATGCATGTATCGATAACTTTGTCACGGTCTCCCTAACAAATGCCATGGTAAATTTGTTTGGGCATTTTGTCTTTTTTATTTTGACATGAGGTAGGAGAAGAAAGGGAGGGGGAAGAGGAGTGAATGTGTGCGGTAGGTGTCGAGGTGGGTGGTCGCAAGACAAGCCCGAGGGCAGAGCGACAGTAATAATATTGGGAGGAGGAGATAGAAGAGGTGAGCCGGGGGAAAGGGTGGGAGAAGAGGGGGGCTTCGGCCCTTGTTAATTTTTTTCTTTTTAAAAACATAAGCGGGAAATCTCCTTTATATCTTTGAAAAATTTCAAATATTTGTCACAGGTGTAGGCACAAATCCTATGCATGCATGAGACAAAAGCTTTGGCACCGGGCTTCCCGTGGCAAAAGCCCAAGTCAAATATTTTGGGCTTCTTGCCATGGGTAGCCGGTGTCAAAGCTTTGTCACGTCTGGGTAAAATTTGTCACCGTGACAAAAACCATAAAGCTTTTAGATGAGCACAGTTTGGTGGGTGAATCGAAACCGATCAAACCAAACCCATTTTTGAAGTTTGGTTCAGTGCTACTTCAATTTGGTAATATTGGTTAAATTAAACCAAAAGCCAATCGAATTTAATTTGGTTGGTTTGGCATTAAACCAAATGTGATTTGCATCACTTCCTCCGCTTTTCTTCTTCATTTTAAACTATGCCTTTATGAACCTCTAACAATCACAATATATAATAATAGTTTATAAAATCGTTATTTTGTTCAATTCATCAAAAAAACTTTATGTATATACGTGAAAGAGATGAAAACTTGATAATCTATTGTGCATCTAATATACAATGTCCTAAGTTGGAGCCTTATTGATGTAACTTTTTTATGATGAGTTTCTAATTAGCCCTGGAGTGTGTGTTAATAATTTTTTCTTCTTAAATAAGGTTTAAGAATAATTATAGTAAATAGTAAAGAGTGAACACTTAATGATATAAAACACCATGTATCATCATTTTGGTCAGTGTGGTTGAAGTTCGATTAAAATTAAACCAAATTGAATCAGTTTAATTTAATCGATTTAGTTATCAATTGTAATTCAAACTGAATCAGTGTCCCTCCATTGATGATCGTGGTCATGGACGGTAGGGAGAGCGTCGCTCAAGGGGGTCGCCCAACCCACGTTTTCTGAACTTTGTTTATATTTTTCTCACGACTGTATCATTTACAGCAAGTCCCAAGCTGACAACTTTTTCTGTTATTGGTTGCTTATGTCATGCTGTATGCTTCTATTCATCACCTTGCTAACCAGAGCTCACTCTTCACTATCTACTACGGCTGGTTGCTTCATGCAAATTGCACCCAATCAGACTCCCATCCTAATTCTATGATCTATCTATTACTTCTTTCATCTTAATAAACTCACAAAAACAAAAACTCCAATTTATTCATCTTTTCTAGCTAGTAATACATGTTTTAGCTTCGTGCTGCCATTCTCAGAATAATTCCTTGTGACTAGAATGTGTGATGCTCAAACCCGCATGAGTTATGCTTTGTGAAATACATGTTTTCGAATCATGCATGCATTACTTGCATGCCTGCTTTCACGTCCATCAGCTGATCAGCAACAAGTTTGCTTGCATGCAATCACATAGTTGGCTCCTCACGACCACGACTATATATATAAGTGCCTGTTAGAAAGCCATCTAATTGCACCACACAGACACACATCAAACAACCCCACCTCTCCTAAGTGCTATATCACTTCCTTTGTAGCCATGGACGACGCAAGAGCTCAACAAGTTGTGGATCAAATGATCAGGGTAAAGGGAGCCCAATTCATCAGCCGGATCCATCTCCTCCGACCTCTCATGAAGAAGCTCACCACTGAGAAAAAACTGGAAGCCAAGCCTGACCTGCAACTGCTGTCTTTCATACAACCCCACCTCGCAGGCCAGATACTGCATGGGCAGGCATTGAAGTGCCAAGGCTATGCCCCCAGAACCTTGGGATTCGAGATGACCATCAAACTGGCAAAAGCTGGAGAACAGGGCTGCTTCATTGAGAGTGAGGAGTGGGGGGAGGTACTTGGGCATGGCAACATTAGGGAGAATGCAGTTGTGAGCCTGTGGGTCTTCAACGTTCATGATCAGGAGTCCTCAACTTTCTCTAAACCTGGCTTCATCTTTAGGGTTGATGGGTATGCCAAGAAGAATGAGCGTCTTCCTCCCATCCCATCTGTTGCTAATTAGAAGGAAGAGCCAAGGGTGCAGGATGCTAGCTATATATATGCTGGACATTGGTATTGATCTGCTAGTTGGTTAAGGAGAGGTGCCTGCCCTTATAATAATAAGTTCATAGTTAATAAGCATGCATGCATTTGTTTGTGTTGATATATTAGGTGGTATTATAACGTAGTAGATGGAGATGTTAGTATACTGCTAGCCCTTTTGCTTGGCAGGATATTTGTTAGTGATGAGTGGGGATCAGGTGTGTCATATTTCTTCATCGAATAAAATATGTTTGCTCTTCATCTAGTTATGTGTTGACTTTTTTAATTAAGAAGATTATGGCTATATGGTTATATATATATATATATATATATATATATATATATGTTTATGTTGGTATGTAATGTCACAAATTAACTGATTAATTGGTGGATTTGTGATCTACATGCATGGCTTTCATGAGATATATATATACCCTGAGTTGTAAAAGAATCTGCAACATATGTTACACAATCCAACGTAATCAGTTAACTAACGTTAACAATCGGAAGTTTTTATTAAGAAATGAGCTTAATTTAATTGGAGAACAGCGCTAGCTAAGTTCTATATTAACATTGAATGTATAAATGTGTAATTTTTTCATTATTTTGGCTAAGGATCGAACCCACATAGTTCGAACATATTAGTATGGACCTTGTTTGGTTTGCGTTTAATTTTGGATTAGGGGTTCTTGATGGTCAAGCTTTGAAGAATGAAAAGGTATGGAGTTAATAGCTTAAGAATTGATGTATTAAAATTAATAAATTTAGCGGTGTGGTTGTGGGTTAATAAAGTTGGAGAGTTGAGGGATTAATTGCTTCACAGTTTCTAAAAGAGAATGAAAGAAGCCATTCTTCTCCTCTTTCCTTCCTTCTCGTTAGCCAGCCAAGCACCCCTCTTCTTCTTTTATCCATGTATTCATAACCAGTTGTTTGTATCAATGCCAAGCCAATAAATAATTAATCATAAGCCTAGGATTAACCACGTCAAGGTGTAATCTTGTCACTTAATCGTGGTTATAATATGAACATGCATATACCCATGTTGATTTATTTACATCAGTTTAGTACTGATCTGTTAAGTAATGCATGCTTAAAAATTAAGTTGTGATGTATGTACTAATGAATACTGTAAAGATAAATTTTGTTATTATTTTGGATTAATTATATCATGTTAGAGTAATAATTATTATTCTAAGAGTTTAAAAATAAAGGTGATGACTTATTATACTATAATCATTATTATAAGCACGCAAGGACAAGAATATTCCATATTTTTATTTAATGGTTATTGGTAGATGATTTGGAACAATGTTAAGTTAGTATGGTAAATTCTGAAAATATGTTATGTTATGAAGTACCCTTATACACTACATTACTTAGGGTGAAATGAGTAATAACACAACCTTCGTATCTTCGTATATCACTCTTATTCATAAAATCGTAAAACCCTCGTATACTTTTATATTAGGCTTAAGTAAGTTTCTGGAACTTATTTTTCAAAACTATCAAATTTTACCCATAAAATTTTATTAAATTGTAAAAAAATTATTTAAATGGTCCGACATTGATGGGAAATGATAAGACGTCACTGACACATCTTACTGTCTAAAACTCGTTTAAATTTCAATTAAGGAATCAAGTAGAGATGAAACAAAATAATCTTATGGCCTGGATGAGAAGAGTTCATCGTTTTATCTTACCGAGTTCAACTTGCATATACTAACAATAAAACAAAACTCTAATCAAATTAGTGCGCAATATGAGGAAAATAGTAAACATATGCACGAACATATACAAAGACTTAATTAACTTACTTAACTTATTTAATTACTTGTTAATCATTATTAAATAAATTAATTAGAGTTTAGGGTTTTTCGGTACAATTATTAAATAATACACCAAAGACTTAACCCTAACTAATCAAAGGAGCTTAACCCCACGATTTTTCGAATGAGCAAAATTAAGGTGTTAGAGTAGTAGTCCAGCCACAAATGTATTCGCTTCTTTCTTCTTTTTGCTTTTATTCACTAAAGAACTTAATGCTAATCATTTGTTAAAACAGTATTGGCGGATCAACATCGAATTAACTCAATGAGGACAAGTTAGATGTTGGGAGTTTATTTTATAGGACCGCCATGATCGAGTGGACCACCCACATCTTAATTTTAGTTATAAATACAAATTTCATTTAAAAGGTTAACTTTATTTACTCTATTGAGTATAAAGATGCTCTATTAAGTGGGTATAGAGTTAATTTTATCTCATTCTTTTAAATTGAGATAATCTTAATTAAAGCTAAAATTTGAGTTGGGTCCATTCGATTTAGGGTGACCCATAAAATAAAGTCTCAATATATTTGTTCGAGTTAAATAGAATTAACTCTATACTTAATAGATTAAATATTTACATAAATAGAGCTTCATATGCTTGGTGACATGAATAGAGCTTCCTCTTAAAAATGCATGAGAGTTGACTAAAGGAGAATGCAAGCATTGTCTGAGCCAGAACAAAGAACTCCTCAGGAATTCTATTTGGGTCAAACTGGCATCAAAAGTTCCACATTTCTTCGTCTACATTTGTAGCCGTGTGAAGAATTATTGCTGATATTTTAATAAATTAAACAACTGAAATTTAACATTTATTTATGAAACATGCATGTAAGTCACATGTATATTAACATATGTTACACAATAAGTCCAATTATACGATTGGATAAGATATGTAATTTAATGAGCTTATAGAATACCTGATCAGTAATATATTGGGTTGTAGAGCTCTTATTTTTAATTTATGATGGGCCAAATTAAAAATAAGGAAAACTTTATAATCACTTTCATGTACAGTATGGATGTCTCTCTTTAGTAGAATATATTTATATTATTCCATAGTCAATGTAACTACAAAAAATCCATGGTCTAATAATAGCCCAAATTATTAGGTTACTTAGATACGTACTCAAAATAACCCTTATGTAGGTTCATGGTTTAGCATGCCTTGAGTCATGTTCATGTGTAATGATATTCATGTAAAATCACAAAAGATCTATAAAAAAGTCGCGGTCTTGATCGCATTCATGTATGGTGACATTCATGTACATTCACAATAGGTCTACAAAAAGGTCATGGTCTCCAAATTGTTGGGATAATAGGTTGTTCCTATAGATTCAGGAATGCTTCTATCTATTCTTCTCGATGATTTGACATCGATCAATTTTAGTGGTAGAAGTTCTGATTATTCTTTATGATTTTGGTTTTATATTTCATATGATTGAGGATGGTTCTTGAAGGACATACATTATATATATATCATTATAGTTTATTTCATTATTCAATCCGGGCTCTCTTTAATATCCGAGACTTGTGTCTTATCTCTCATGTAGGACTCACATATCGTAGAATGATATTGACTAGTTATATTAACCTGTCATATTATTTTTGTTATGTAGATTGTGATAACGTGGACTTTATCATCTATGTTTCTAGCCAAATGTTGTACTTGCATAAAGAATACAAATACTAATCTAAATTGCTCTATTTTAGAATGTTGTTGGCATGCATGCAACATGCAAATCAATGAAGTGAACTATTTTATTTGGCAGATTGAGTTATCATACAACATATTGAGTATCATTTTTATTTTTTTTTTGTTTTGTGATCACTGCTAGTAATGAATGGAGTCATGGAAGATTGTTTTTGTGTTAACAGTATTTGTCACTTTGGTTTTTAGATCACTACTTGCAATGGAAGGTTGCTTTCTGTGTTCTATCTATTTGTTTTCATTTAGTTAGATTTTCTAGTTTTTTTAATAACAATTATGTAAAATTGGTTTTGTATGTTAGTCTTTTTGGTTTCTTGACGTCTTTTGACTGTTCATACTGAGCTTGAATGTGATAGTATACGAATTTCAATTCTATAAAAGAACTGTTTTCTATGGCTTTAGAAGGTTATTTTTCATGCTTAATTGGAACATAGTCGCCAATTTCTTTGAGAATTAGGGCAATGTTGGCAGTTTAAGTAGGGCTACACCTCAGTTAGAATCCTAACTTATATTATTAACTAAGATAAGTACGAGAGTTATTAACTCATATCTTATCAATTGGAGTGTGTGAGTTACAAAGTCTTTGAAGTATAGTTGAGAATTTAGGCTTTATATTGAGGGTCCTATCTATTATTTTGATTGAACTTCGATCTACGAGATGACTACCGATTTTCAATTTGATGTAATTCTCGTGCAAGGCACATTTCCATGTTCTGGATTAGTACATTTAATGGGCCATATTTTCTAGTATAGCATGTCAGAGTAACCTCATATCAAGGAATAAATTAGCAACACAATGAGCATAGTCCGCCTTATAATATGGGCTTTTAATATGTTTGTCACGTATAATTGTGTTTTTACCCATAATATTACATGACAATTATATATGATAAATAGATTAAAAGCACACATTACAGGGCAGACTATGCTTAATGTATTGTTATTTTATTCCTTTATATGATGTTACTAAGACGTGTTATGCTAAAAAAAGATGCACTATATTCAATAAAATATTTTTTATAAGTAGACTTAAGCATGCCCTACTCAAGGAGGTAAGTCTCACAGGAGCGAGCTTAAATATGTAAAGAAATATGACATTTTTTATTGTTATTAAATATTGAAGGCATCTATGCGAGAGTGAGCTAATTAGTTGTCAAAGAACTTTGTACTTACAAACCTTCTTTCTCAAACATCCTTCAAATGCTAAGAAAGCTCACATTACTAATACTCTAGTAGTCTCTAATAAGTCTTCCTACTCTAACACCAAATGCCAAAAAATTGTTTAAGCTACAAACCTTCCTTCTCAAATGCGTCCCAAGTTTCATGGAGTCTTTTAACTAGTTGCAAACACCGTTGAAGCAACTACCATCTTCAACCTACACCTCTCTTTACAAACTTTGAGCCAAAGAAGTCTCCACTCCAAGCACCCTCATCTTCTATCCGATATGCTCACACACTCTCCACACTTGAGCTTACAAAAAGTTCAAATACCTTTGCACAAGTCTCACATGCTATGATCACTCTTTAGATATACAATAAAATCCTAGATATAAAAACTAATAGATAAAATCAATCCAAACACAAACTTGAGCTTTTTAACTTGATTTAAGAGAGTTTAGGGGTTCATAATGGTCCACAGCTTGGTATAACTCCCCTAAGGACCTATTTATTAGTTTATAACACCTCATGTAACACCCTAAATTCGGTTCATACTGATCCACAGCTTGGTATAACTCCCCTAAGGACCTATTTATTAGTTTCTAACACCTCATGTAACAACCTAAATTCGGTTCACTCTCTGAAACAAAATTGAAATGTTATTGGTCTCGGTTATGTAACACCCCAAATCCGGTTCACACTCGTGAACCGAACCGGCATGTTACTAGCCCCGGTTAGGTTGGCTAACCCGAACCTAACTCATACGGATCCAATCTCGGCGTCTTAAGATATAGATACGACTTGTCATGCATGGATAAATTCATAAAACCCAAACATGATACTACATTGATGACATGTAACCTAAATTTCACACCAACACAATTACAATCAAAATTAGTAAAAATTATAAAATGAAAGGGACAGAATTTCCCCTAAAAATGCAATTAGGGGCCACCCTGTCAAAAACGTATATTCAAACATATATACGTATAGCAACGATAGCATTCACACATACTTCTAATCTATTATATTCATCATTCTCTGAACTTTGGGTCCTAACCCATCACACTTTTGCTGCGCTACTCTGATCATTTCACATTCTATCATGTCTCATGCATTTGAACATGTCATTCACAATATAATAACATAATAACACAAAATTATAACATTCAGAAAACTAACATGTGTGTGTGTACAAGACCTCATTGCTCCTCCGGTCCAAGCTGGCTCCTCCAACTC